>QYTT01090515.1:22113-68949 GCA_006980735.1 Dasypogon diadema
TTCTGGGAGAAAGTGGTAGTCTATTCCACATTTCCATAGCTCTGCTCAAGCAGGATCCTCGGAACTTCACTGTTCTGTAAGATCAAGGGCGAAAGAATGGAGACGGCTCAATGTGCTGGCATCTCGTGCAGGGATTAATCTACAGGGAATCATATCAGAGATTTCGCTAAAACAATATACACTGAACCAGCGATAAAAGAGTGTAAGAATGCTTGCGCGGCAGAGCATGTGTGGTCGCTGCTCTATCTATCATAAACAACAACAACAACGTGGTTAATCCAGCTACCAGCAACCATTCATGCTCCAAAGTGCAAACATCTTAAGTAATATTATTACATATGTCGATGTGGACTCTACCAGGGATTTGTACAGTAAATGAAATGCAGTCCAGGGTGTATACTGAAAGTTTCATTTTAGGACAATTAGACGACATCTGGAATATCATCGAAAGTAGATGACAAACATCTAAGTGAAATTATTAATATAAATGATGTTTTTAGGCCTGAAGGCGTAAGTTTTAAGCTAGAAATATAATGTATAAAACAACTGCAGTCGAACACATAAAATGTTTGATTTTTGAGTCTGAGTCCAGTGTTTTGGGACCTTATAAACTAAATAAAAACGTTAATAATTAGAATTTCGTTGTGTCCATCACATGTCTTCCGATAGAAGTACAAAACTCTTCAGGATCTACTTACTTACTGAGATTACGTCATCTACGGAATGGCGTCTTCTTTCTTGCCGACAATGCTCGACCGCATATTGCACCAAAAATATAACAGGCATAAAAATAACGTATCCAGGAAATTTTTGTGTGCGTATTGGGAAGGGGCGGGGCATTTATTTCACTAAAAGTATTTGGCCGTTGGGATGGATCCGGCTTTCCTTGGATAAGTGTCCGTATAAAAATTTCATCACTTTGTTTATGAAGGAAAAAATTAATTCTCCTACTCTTAATACTAACTTTTACGTGATACTAAATGATGCTCTTATGAGCTTCTTAGAACTGAAAAAACTAAATAAATTCCATATTGACACCTATCACTGTCATGGTTCATAAGAAATTTTTCCTTTTTCATAACTTTCTAAATCACAGAAAAATATCAATTTTTTATTAGATAAAAGCTTATCCCATCTCAAATATGCAAAATCATAACACTTTGCAATTGACTTGAACATAGAGAATCGATTAAATGCTGAAAAGATACGTGACATGACAAAATTACCTTTTAGATATTGAAGTGAGATGGCAAAGTGTAAAGGAGAGGAAAATCCAAATAAAGGAAGAAATGCCAGGAAATAGCGAGAAGGAATAAATCAGTCAGTCACATAACCCATTTCCTTTCCGTTTTGCTCATTTCTAAGCTGTTAGTCTCTGCATGGTTGGCTACAGTATACCTACACGTACGATATTGAATGAATACGTTACATCCTAGTAAAAATTCGATGCATTTACCATGAACGCTGACGACACAATTCCTACTCCTCCAAAAGGAACTCTGTCAACATTTCAAATTCCAGAATAATCTTAGATGCTCGAAAATGACACGAGAAAGTATAACTTTTGGTTTGAGCAATTCTCAAGTGGAGATAGTTTTACACATATACATATACCTATATACTGCAATGTGATATTTACGTATCTGAAATGATTCTACAAGATTTTCCGAATTGTGACAGATAAACGTTGTAGAAAAGATTTTAGATTTAGTTAAATATCTAATCAATACTGTTGCATGATTTTTAATACTCACGTACGTAGACTAATAAAGTTTGTACAGAGAAAGATAATCCAATCAAAATTTAACAGCTCCCGAAAAAATTTTCCTGCATTATCCCAACTCCATGATAAAAAAAACATCCTCTTTTTCGATTTCATTAACTAAATATTTAATGAACTGTTTATACAAACATTTAACAATAAATTTAATTACACACAGTTTTCATCGAATTCTTATTTATTATTTCCGTGGCTTTGGATCGTTTTTCTGATGGATACGATATTCAATTCAGTAATATGTACTTCAGTGTTTACGTTCCAGAGATTTATTAAAACCTGCATATTTGTTTTATTACCACTTCGTTTCGTCTACAAAAAATTTATTTGCCTACCATTACATTCAGGATATTTTCCACTGCTAACTAAATGAAATTTAATGAAACTTTATATTATATTTTCCTGTGATTTTGCAATATGTTCTCCTCATTAACCCATGAAAATTCGGATGCAATTTAGTGTGTATCTGCATTATACGATACAGAACTATTTTTTCACACACCGGAAAAATACTCAAATCGTTTTATAATAGGCTCCTAACTATCAAAATTATTCCTAGCTGATTGTAGCGAATAATGCGCCTTCCATATGATATCCCATGGAATCCCATGGTAGAGATCATTCATGCAAGACACTTATATAGAATCAATTTTAACAAAAGCTGTGGTCCTTCGAGCCGGATTTTATAGGTCCCCCAAAACATACTGCTACTTACTTATGGAAGTGCTGTTGTTTTTATATATCTTGCTCTTATGTATGGTGATATGCAGTTACGAATACTAATGGCAGTAATTATAATTTAATCATATAATAATTTGTGTATAACCAAAATAACGTAGATCAGAACAGTAAGTAAATGTGGAGATTAACTATTTAAAATACCATTGAAGCCATTCTCTGCGCGGATTTTGGAGTGCAAATAACAGCACAACTTGGAAAGTACACCACTCCTTCCTAGGTGAAGAAGAACATATATTTTCGGAGTTGTATTCTCAGAAGAAAATGCACACTCATTGTGGAAGCTAATGAAATTGCATATAGCATTTAAAAATTGCTAAAAATAAGTTATAATTCTTTTAGAAATATTTGACATACGTATGCAAAGTTAAACATAAATCTAACCCAGGGAAGATTGAATTTTCAAAGTTATTATATTACTGCGTACCTCTTGTAAATATTACCAGATTGCTTGATGGTGTAAAAGTAGGTCAGGTAATAAGTTATATTTTATAGCGAAAAATTATATCCCATTTATTTAAGCTGTTATATATGATGTACCCAAGTTGCCATAAATCAACCCCAACACATCGATGTTCATTAGATGATTACCATAAATTTTTGCCCCTATATTGTAGAAATTCGGGTTCTTCTGACACCCAAGCAAAAATATATGTCTTCAGGAAAACCTTTTACCTAACCGAAGTTCCTTTTGAAGTGCTTTGCTACCTGTAAAGAAAACCCAAATTCGTTAAGTATTCAAGACTTAAAGTGTGAGAACTCTATGCAAAAGGGATGCTATTAAATAACAAACTCAAAGAACTGTAATATTACTTTCCCGGTGATGGTATACCCTGGCGCATAGCAGCCAATAAAGATCAACCTACAACAAGAGAATCTGTGAAGTTATTCGACTATATACTGCATAGATCTGCTGGACGTATACAGCAAATCACGTGAGTATGAAAGAAGCTTAGCAATTCTCTCTCATTATCTCATTTACATTTCCGTAAAATGTGCCACACAATTGTCCACAAAATCAACATCGTTTGCATAATCCTTTGCTAGCTAGGGGATGGAATTCTTGCGTTATCCAATGCCTTGCTTTGCATTCAGCCTTGAACCAAAAGGACGAAAGCTTATTTAGCACAGGTACAGATACGCCTGGATGTTGGGTGATATCACTTTTATCTTTTCGTTCCCAATGGTGGTGAACAACCCGGATAAAGGGGCTTTAACGAAAGACAAATAAAGCGGCGAAGGAATGACATCAACTCAAAGGAAAACAAAAGACCAGTCCTGGTCTGTATTTATCCTCTTTGCAAATCGCCACTCGGTCCCACAGCTGGTAAAGAGTGACTCAAAACGCTCGTTCATTTGCTCTTTGTCCCCAGCATTTGCTAAGATGAAATTATGGAGTTATAGTAGTCATTTAGCTCCCCTTGTTCCGACAGGATTTAAAAGGTAAATAATTGCCATAACCATAAAACCTAAAGCAAGCAAACGTCCATCACTCTCTTCGAATGGGGTGCCATAAACGGAAAACACACCACTTCTTGGGATGAAACCAACTCACCTACACCTGTTCTATACTAACAGCATCCAGACCAAACTAACCAAATAGCAACGAAATTCTGTTGATGAACCAAAAGTAAGGGTGAAACAACCTATTTTAGAATGGTTGTGGTAGAGGACAATTTGTATGCAATTCAGGTCAGATTTGATGACCCTCCAGTTACGTGAACGGTTTTGTTGGATATTTTTATCCTTTGCCCAATACACAACCAGCTTGAATGGGATTTCCGGCTTTAGGTTTTACTAGCAAGTTAAGTGTAGCTTCCCATCAACTTGGCTTGTGCAATCTCTAGTTTTATAGTCCAGATCTGACATGTAAGACCAATTCGCTACAGTAGATCTCAAGCACTACAAAATCTAATTTACAGGAATTAGAGAGCGAGTTGCTCCAGCCCAAGTAGTTAGTATTTCAATTGCATTAAATGTGACGTGATGTGGTTAAGATGAACTATTTCTGTCATTTTTCGTCTTTGGTGGAACATTTAAAATTTTGTTGCTTAGAAATTGCTGCTGAAGGATACATGAATGGTGGTAACTGGTTTTAGCTTAACTCATTGGATTAAACAGTGAGACCAAAGTGAAATTATTTTGTTCTCACACTTGCTGGAAGAAGTTTTAATTCGAGCGAAATTTCCACTTTATGGGATGCAGTCATAAACCACATTTTAAGCCAGAAGTCTAGCCCAAATTTTGACTAAAGTGAAAATGTTTTGCATTAACTTCTTTGAAAAAATATTCCAGAGTATTCAGTTTCTAATTAGCCCTCGGGTTTTTGTACAAAAGCCCAAAAAAGAGGAGTGTAGATTCACTGGAAACACTAATCGGATAAGGCAATGTTATCCATTTTGCAATCCTCAAGAAATTATCAAACTTCACGGTGTAAAACGGATTTTTTTGTTGAGAAATTAATTAATGGATTCCTTAAAATAGATGTACATAAAATCAGTCAATATTTTGTCGATTATCTATTTGTTACCAATGGGGTTTAAGACATTTCTTTTAACCCCTTTTAGTAGTCATTTTTTACAAGATTTATATCCAAACTAGAATTCAATTCCCAGGTCTTGGCAGAGGCAGGAGAGGACGCACTGCGTTATGCGATGTCACTAGGTATCAATTTTCTAGACCACCACCGTGTTCCTTTCTATCTAAATTAATTGTGAAATAATTTTTGTGTGTAACACCTAACCTGAAGCAGCGCTTATACCTTCTGCCTTCAACTAAGGTTCCTGTGAAATGAGAACGATACCATCTTCTGTCTTTACATCTTCTCCTTTTCAGGTAAAAAGGTTTTAAAACTTTCTCAAATACTACAACTAAATTAAGACAACATTTAGTTAGCTAGATATACAATACTACTACGATGGACATTAGCCTGTGGAAATCATGATCGTAACACGGCTAACTAGATAAAATACACCCTTGGGTTAATTACTAACCTATAATGATCGGTCCAGTATTCCTGAATAATTATAGAGTATGGGAGAATAATAGTGGACCAAGTAGTGTGCTTTGCGGAATACCAAAACTGAAAAATAAGGGAGATCCAAGGTGCAGACTATGGAGATTTAGGATTGTCCACTTCATATTCTAAAATAATTTTCAGCGTTTATTACTATGATAGGACTGAGAAAGTTTTGGCCCAATGGCATGCTGAAACTCTTCTTGTTCTCTGAGCACCAGGAATAAATAACTGGATGTAGCAGGACTAAGGAAAAAAAACTTGATATACGTTGGTTTTTCTTTATATCTCTCTAAAAGCTCTAAAAGCTTTTAATAGTTTGAATCTTTATATTAATTGGTCTTATTAATTAAATTAAATTAAATACACTTGAAAACCGTCAGCATAAATAGAAAAAAATAAATAGTATTTTGATGATAGTAAGTCAATTTGATCAACTCTGGTGCGGCAAGTGACTTGCTTGATGCTCAGAACGTGTTGTTGTATTGTGAATATTAAAACGAGACTATTAGAGACGAAGAGTCTTGCTAGATACAATTCAACAAAAGAGCATTCCTTTGTAGTTTTTCATCGGCTTACATTTCCTTCCATTGACGACTGATATAGCTTTACACCTGGATGGTGTACCTCAACCTACATGCATTAAACGAGTTGCATAAGAAACTTTTTAGATACTTTTAAATTACTCCATTGCAATAAAATTCAACTGAAAAGCAATGAGTTAACAAATGTTGAAAGGAAAATAAAAATAAATACCACATCTCGATAATCCCCAACGATTTCCTTAACTTCTCCATTTACTTTCATTTAATTACATCTTTCACACATCTTTGGTATAACTGATGTTAAGAACGACGAAACCTCATCTGTTGCCACTCCACCAACTGGAAAAGGGTTTTCAAGTAATTTTTCACAAAATTCAGAATTTCCTTGTGTGTTCAATCTAAAGCTCGTTAAAGGCAAACCAATCTCCTTCTACGTAAACAGGGACTTCATGTAGTCGGATATATTTCTGGCAAGAACAAGCTTCATACACCCTTACACTTTCTGTAGTGCTTCGTTTGAACTCAAAAGTATACACACTTATGGGGATGCCGTGAAGCAGGTCCCTGCCAATGTGGGATTTTGTATAATTTTCAGGGAAAGCATGAAATATCGTTCAATTTATGTTACGTTCGAGAAGATTTATATTTCCGCAACAGATGTAGAGGGTGCCGTGAAGGCTGGCATTGAACTGGTTTTAGCAATAGTAACGCCACCGATGTGTGGAATATTCAAAGATACTCTCTCCCAGTGCAATCAGGGAGACCTGCAGTCTTTGTCTAATGGTAAGTCACCTGAGGTGATTTATTTATTTTTACTAATTTAAAAAGAAATATATTTTAGGCTTTTTGGGGTGCACTTTTGGGTTGCCTTCTTGCATACTAAAGCATGAAAAAATTCTCTGTAACATTAAAAATTTTGGAAAAATACTATCGGTGAGTTATGGATTTGAGGTGGTTGTTAAATACAAGACAGTAATTGTTAGTTTTCCAACTCCATAACAAAATACGACATAAATTATTTAGAGTATCTACCTTAAAAAGGACTAACTTCAGTTGATAACTTTTCCTATCACAGAATTTGCTAAGTCCGAGATTTTCTCTAATTCTACTTAATTTTAAATTAATTGGTCTCATTTATCAACATTTACTTCCAAAATAATGTTCCCACTATAATTTCTGCATAACTTTTCAATTTACTTCCTGTGCCCGGTCTGTTTCATGATAACGAGATTTGGGACAAGAATTACAAATTTTAATATTACTTTTGATAGCAAAATACAGTATGAAGTAGTGTGGACAATAACCCTAGAGGAGAGGCTCTATATTCGGTAGACGATGAGGATGCCCCTCTCTGGTGGAATTGGAAACTGCGGAGTAAGATTAGGAGCACTCCAACGCAAACCAGCTAATATGAATTTTTTCAAAGGATACGAAGGTAAAACCCTAGAACCATATTTACATTATAGAAGGAATCGAGAAAATTGTTCATCGTATCAATCTCTGCAAGAAAAACACCGAGTTGATTGTAAGTTGTCAAATTGCTAACTAGCCTTTCACAACCCTTACAATCAAAATCCAGAACGTTGTCCAAAAACCCTCCATTTTTCAGTTAATGGAGATTTTGTTAGCCTGTATTTCATTATCTCACGAATTTAAGACTAGTTTTAAAACTTTTGTTTAATGAGAAGACTGCTGAAGTGGTAATCACTTCAAACTCTCAGTAATCATCTCGTTTAACTTTAAAAGCGTATATTTCTGAGATCTAGTCAATCTTGATTTTCCTTATTTTGATAACGAACGCATTTATCTAGTGGTTTAATCTGGAACAGTAGAGCCCTTGTTGTAAGTAATTCCAGATGTGATCCCTTACAAAAGATCCTTTTAAGCATGCAAATCTCAGATAAAAACTTTCAATGAAATTATGAGGAAAACAAAATAAAAATTCCTGACCAAACACAAGAATCAAGCAATTTACTATTTTCCCTCAAGCATGGTCATTATTAACGCCATAGTAACTCCTCGGCTCTATTTCTTTCTCTATAGTTATGTTGGCTGTTCTGACACCTGTATAGCGTTTCTTATTCGAAGTGTGTGAGGATTGAATAGCATAGAATTCAGTTTGTGTAAGGGAAAACTTCTTCCTTAACTTGGACCAAATCAAAGAAACTTTCTCGGAACTATAATGCTCGTTGGATCAATAGAATTCATTACTGAGAATTGCAGACGCATGATAAATGCCAAAGTAACAAAACTCAATTTAATTAGCTAATTAATTGATTTTCCCTGACCGAAACACTCTCTGTTCGATGATGATGATGACCTTAAACTCAAAAGGCGTGTATTTGATACGTGCGGAATACAGTACAAACCAATTCTTGGGACCTCAAGCGAAATCAAGTCGAAAGTTTTCGGAAATAGTTACATGAACACTCCCGAGGCAAACCACCCTTTAATTATGAAAAGACTTTTTATATATGTTTGTGAGTAGAAAACCATAGAACCATTCATGAACTGAGCTTTTTGGGTCTACATTGTGGAGTCTGTTCCACATGTTTCGTGTGTTGTGGGAACATTGAATCGAAAATAGAAATATCCTTCAGGCCAACTTCTTGGGAATATATTAATATTGATGTGGAAATGTAAAAGTAGGATACTGGAGTGAATTTTTGCATAAAAAGCGTCTCTATAGATACGCCTGGGTTACTTATTTTTCGTAAAATTTCTTGATAGCATTACCATAAATGAAAGGCGCGACTAAATTAGACAAATCTGAATCTACGTCATCCCACATAGCATAGTACTATTATATTATTATAATTTTAAAAGTTCCTGGAACAACCTTCGCCCAGTAAAAAATGGTTCTTGCCCTATTTTTAATATATTAAATCTGTTAATATTTATTTTTATTATATGAGCCCCAAAGCGGTTGCCACGGGTTTGGTCAGCAAGAAGGAGATAATTGTCGAATTATGGTAGGAGCAAATATTTAGAAGGCTATTAGCCCCAATTACCAGCCAAAGACTAATAACCGACTTCACCTTCAAAATAAGTAATTACTAGTAGAGTTGGAATAGCAGTTATTAATAGAGTGACCATAGAGTAATTGGTCCTTGACCGATAATTGGGCCATTTATCTTAGTCAAGTCAATGAAATATGTCTGGATTTATTATATATGAAACTTTTGGAGAAATTTCCATTTGGATTGATTTTTGTTCTGTATTGTAAGTGATAAATTTGACTTTCGAAATATTATTTGTAATCTCAGTGGATTTAATAGATCCATCATTCTATTCATTTTCATTACTGCTTGCCAAGAGGATGGATTTAATATTTGATATAAGATTGTAATAAAAATTGTAGATAAGATGTTATTGTTATTGTTATAAGGCGTCATCACGACCGTTGTACATCTTTTAAACCGGTGTCAGGTGTCATCAGCAATTTTAAAATTTTTTTTTAGATGGATATGTCTGTTATCAACCATTGGTTTGAGTTGGTGAATACAGCTTTTAGCTCTCAAGTGATTACGATACAATATACGATGAAATTGCTTAATGTAATTTATTACTCGACTTGATAACCGACAGATGATAGCTCATGAATTCGATGCCAATAAACACTGTAAAAGAATTCAAACCCCCATAGCTCCCAGTGAATGTAGACCTCTAGCTCCCTTCACCCCTCTGGAAAAATTTTTTCCGTTCTTCGTCGAAATCTACCTTTTCTTTAAATATGGTCGTCCTTATCAATTTTAATAGATGATCACATGGTTGTTGCTTGACAGGGTCATGAATCTCATTGGTGTCTAACATTATCCGGGTCCGATCTGTTGGGAACAGAATAAAACCATCGGATGTAGGAATAGGCCTTGATCTTCAATCCATCCATTAGACCAGGGTATGTGTATCTTACTTATTTTGTATATTGTTAAAAAAACACTAAATTCATAAAGGGATCCGTATATAGAGAAGTGAAGACCTATTTATAAGCAAGCTAAAAGAGTGTAGGTAAAGAATGCAACCTTGTGATACACTATAAAATGTTTATTAAAATCCACTATTAAATGAAATATTACAGTTTATGAATATCTTTTCAAACCATAAAGAAGATTACCAACCAAATAAAATAATAACTACACCGAGAAACACTAGTTTAATGCTTGCAAGTAAATAACTCTTAAGGTAAAAAAATAAATAAATAGACATCTGAGGAGTGAAATTCAAATTCAATTTTTAGTTTTTGATATTAAGTAAATTTTAGGGTAATGCATGACAGCACTAAATTCCTTGTTAGTACGTTGCATGACTTATTTGTATAAATATACAAACACGAAGATAAAAAAACAAGGACACGAGAAAATAAATTGCAAACTTATCTCTTTTTTTTCATGTGGAATGAAAACTTCGACGTCTCAAAATTTATATCGTACAGTAGTTCACCATAACCATATTTAAAATGAACTGAATTTATCTCTGACTCTTTTTCTCATATACAATCCTGACAATCTCACTTTTACATAATTTGTATACATGAAATCCCCCGAACAAGTTGAATTTTCTTCATATCTATAAACTATCTCTTTGAACAATATTTCTGACACTTCCATTTCTTACATATTTCAGTGTCTGCAGATGGAAAATCGAAATAAAAATTCAACAGACTATCGAACTACCCTCCAGTTCTAGTTTTCAAAGCCCGGAATCATTTTCCATCATACTACATATACGCAGAGGTTAACTTGTATATGTACCAAGGGAAATAGTGCAACTATATAGCAACGGGCGACGGTATAATGGATAGGATGGAAAACCGATGGAAAATGTGATATAGAAAGCAAGAAAAAGGAGCTGTAAAGCTTTATCATCTTCTATTCGTTTCGCTGACAGTTTTATTGCATACAAACATTTTCCCCTTTATACTATCACTTCATGATTGGAAAAACTCTTGCATATGAAGACGTTCCATTCGCTTGCATAAAGTAATGGCCTTGGACACAGATCCATGCCCCCATTTTTTTTTTTGTTAAAATGTAGTATTCAAGAAGCCCGTCTTTTCAATATATCCACATCCGACGTCATAATGCCTTAACACATATCCACAGGATCGTCTCATCGCATCTTCATGTTCAGACTTCATCAAGTAATTTATACTCCTTGAATGTGAATGTGAAGAAGGGACCCTAGAGACTTGTTACGGGTGCTGGATATCCTTGGGGAGACATAATTTAGAAAACTGCCTGGAAATTTTCACGAATGGATTTCACTGAAAGCCTTCTGTAATGGCATCTTTCTGTGGAAATGAAAATCTGGCAAGAAAATTGATTTAATTCGTGCTACTTTTAGCTACAGTACACACAATTGCAGCGACAACCAAAACTCGTTCCACACATTTCAAGTGTTTTTGTTTTTTTTTCTTGTTTTTTTCGTGTTGACGAAATGCGTACTTTATATTCAAAATGTGCGGGGGTTCCTCATGCCATGGAGTCTGGGTAAATATTGCAAAATTGGTTTTTACATTTGTGCACAAATAGCTACCTCTGTTTGTGTTTGTAGGTACAATTTTTAGAATATTTATTGATATTCTATTGTATATTCATTAACTGAATCTGCAAAGCATTACCCTGATGGAGTGGAATGATCATCATTTAAATTTCAAAGTGCCGGTCGGTTCGGCGATTGGAAAAGTTCTGAGATTTATGGACTTTTAATCAACTAGAGTTGTGGGCTTAATGTGCTTCGTCCTTTTTCAATTAGAAGTACGTCGTGGCAATTTGGAATTCCAAAATGTATGGATCTAGTTGAAGGTTACAGGTATAACCGCCAAGGTGTGTACGTGTTTTAATTTTATACTAACTTCTTAGTGGAACGTATTCTGCTTACTGCTTTGTGGCTGCAATATATGATACACGTATGAAATTTTTACAAGCAATATTTCCCATAAAAACTATTTTCGTAAATTTGAAGATTTCGTAGATTCCTTCTAGTAGCTTTGAATGGCCTTAAAAATGTCCGATGACCACTAGCTAGCAGTAATCGGCGGTTCGTATCTCACAGACTGGTCTAATAGGTCACGCTTCCCTTTAGTTCTGCATCTTTACAGACAGAGGTATCATTTTTATACTGCTATACTGGCTAAAAATATTTCTAGATGTAAGAAACTGTTGCGCAGATTGCAATAAATCTTGCGAATGTAAAGGCTTTTTTTATAAAGTTCTCGTGGGCAGACAATAAGAACCTTATTGTATTTAAATAGATTCATAGAGACCTTTTTTCCTGCTAAAATTCAATTGATTTAGGATTACAAATGAAATGAAAAAAATTAAATGGAAAATAGGCCTGAAAAATCAAATTAATGAGTTGTTTCTATGGTTTAAAAGCCATCATTTCTGCTCAAAGGAATACAAGGGAGAATTATAGAGGTCAGGTATATAGTCAAATGTATTAACCAAGGGCAGGCACTTTGTTATATTGTTCGTTGAGTTGCACGTTTACAAAGGCACTTTTAATTAGAGCAAATTTCAAAGGAATCCCCAACTGACCTTTAGCTTGAGCAGTTATTTTCCATTTATGCAAAAGAGGCCACTCACGTAGATGAGTGGTATTACAGAAATGGAACATCTCTATAGAGAGGTTAAAAAGGAAAATTTCATAAAAGTCTGTGGGTATATCCCCATTTATTTAATAGCTCCTTTATTTATTATATTCCTTTTAAAATCATTTCAACATTTAATCGCAAAAACATTCCTCCCCGAAAAAAATACCTCTGCTGGCAACTATTTTCTTCCCATTTTACATTGTGTACTATTCGTGAAAAAAGGAACCTTTTCAACTGGTACAACTCATTGTGTACTTGACATTCAAGGAGAGCGCAAATATTTCAATTAGAGTTCTTTTTTTATATGGAAGAGTCCGTATTGTGTTCTGCAGTTTACGACTGGAGCAGGGTGGCCTCCTTTCGACCGGCTGGTCGACTATTTACCATTCTATGCAACGAAATCGAAAATAAATTTTATGTTGCGGTTGGATAAAGAAGCCTTTCTTCGCTTTTTTCCCGTTTTCTTATGCTCTCTAAACCAAAGAAGCTTTGATGTCATCCACAGTCATGGTATACGAAAGAAGTAGAGCAAGTATCCTGGGCTGTTATCACGTATTTTGTAACAAAATAAATTACACTAGGTAGGGCTCCACAGTTAAATGCTGAATGACGTATTTGGAGGGATAAAGCTTCTTATAAGAGGCTTCCATAAACGAAGATCGGAAGAAAAAATCTATAACTGTAACAGAAAGGGCTCTCTCTCTCTCCATTCCTGTGACGAAGACGAAATGGGTCCTTTTTTTTATCCTTCTAAAGAAACTGAGCTTTGAGGTTCTTTAACTTTTCTCATCACTTTAGACATATCTGTGAAAGAAAGTGCTATATGTCTGCACTCCACCCAAATAGCTCTTTAATTTCCGTTTTCTGGAAGGTGTACTTTATTCTTCTGTATTTACTGGAGAAAGAAGACGACATGTAATCTACTTCTGGCATGGTTTCTTGCATTATTTATTGTATTTGAAAGTATTCTTTTATTGTGAGAGTATGTATCAGTGGGAAATGCGAATCAAATACGTATGGAGACGCAATGTTTTATGTAAGTTGTGATTTGGATTACATAAATTAAATAAATTGAATTCCAGTGTATATTCTTTATATATATATATATATATTCTATTCGACTTACAAAAATTTCTTCCTAGTAGTCCTGGTAGTTAAATATTATTTCTCGCTTCTTGTGTAAACACAACTATTCCACTTCTATAGATATAGTTTAATAGATCATAGGCCATTGGATCAGGATCTTCAGGCGCTGTTTTGCTGGTGGGATGAGGAATCTTCAACCATGAAGACAAAGTTGCAGTGGGTTACTAAGGTGACTTAATGCCTCGTATGCAAAAAATGCTTAAAATGTGAAAAAAATATCAAAATTGAAAAATTTTCTCCGCTTGTTTTAATTCCACTGAAAGCATAATTTTTGCCAGTTTTCAAAAAATTCAGAAGTGTTTCGAAGTTGTGTAATGAGTGTAATGATTATTTTACCTTCTGGCACCTGACCCCCTTCTAGATTAAATCAAAAGTGATTATTGGTCCCTTATATCAAATCCGGATGATTTGGCAAGACAGAAAGGGATTTTATTGAATGATTTGTGATTTACGCCTTTTCGAGAGATAGTTGGTCTAAAAGTTCTTTTGTTAGTTTGACTGATCGAGGGATTGCTGCAAAGCTTTAAAAATATTGACGTGCTTGTGGAATTGAGTTACTTAGTAAAGTAGACTACCCTATGTGAAGAATAGAAAGAAAGTTCCATCAATATATCAAGAAAATGGTATGCTGACTCTAGAAGTGTTAGATCGTCAACATGAGTGCAGAGCACTATTGGATGCTGCTCAAAAGAGGAGTTGTCTATATGAGAAAAGTTGTTAAAAGGTCAGCAATTTTTTGAAGTATTCTTCAATGTAAATCCATGTTTTTTGTCATGTATGAAATTAGCACACCATATAATAATATTACAGGCAACTTTCAATGATTCAAATTTTATATGCACGCGTTACGATTCTTTTTGAAAAAAACTTGTATAAATTAGCATTGTTTACACGTTTATGGAAAAAACTGTCTTAGCCAATATAATCAGCAGAATTTTTCAACTACTTACATGTCTATTTGATGTCTGCATATAAATCCCCTTGTATGATACTTCTTTTATAAATTTCACATCAGAAAAAATTCCTATATTACTTCCCATACTAGTTGATAAGTATATTCAATACCGGGGCTTACTCCTATCTTCCCTTTCATTTCTAATGTACTCAATAAATTAATTACCTATTTTTATAGTATCAGGTCTCCACCGTTTCTTTAAATCATTCTAAGACTATTCACCTGCTAGGTATGAGTAATTAAAAGGTGAGCCCAGGAATGATAAGATAAAATGTAACCCTACAAGGAAGCAACAATGCTAAACAAGCAAATTTCCTAGAAATCATCAAAAGGATGACAAATTATTCCATATAAAGCAGTTAAAGCCTGTCATTAACTGTTTATAGTATTTAAGATTGGAGGGAGCAATGAAACATTCAGAAGTTAAGCCACCCCCCATTCATTGGTAGTGAAAATTGAATGTTAAACTGATTGCTAATTAAATTTTATACGTTATTTACTGGTGAGATTAGTGGTTAACTTATAAAAGCCAAATGTAATAGAGAATTCTGTTTATGTATCAATTAAACAACTAAAAATGGTAATTAAATGGGAGAGATTATTAAGAGAAGATGGTTAATTTCTCAGTAGATCCCTTCAAAAGTTTTAAAGTACTCACATTAAGGGTCATAAAATTATGATGACGATTCGACAAAATCTTGTTATGAAATAGCTTACAAAACTTCCAGCAAATATAACAGACTTGACTTCATTTTGGTCATATCTTACCAATTTATTTTGTCACTAAAAGTTGATTCGCCTCAAGTGCATTCCTTTTGTGACACGAAAAACCAGCTATTATTGTTGCATACAGAAAAATCTCAACAATATCCTAAGAGGTCCTTGAGGCTACTGTACACAAAAAGGGATGGGAGCACAAGAATTGTTGGATCTTCTGTTACTAGAAACGGAGTGGACCACTAGTAAAGTCGACTCCATCAAATAACCATTTAAGAACCATAATAAAAGGAATAGAATGAGATTAAAAGGAGGAATTTTCAGCAAAATAAAATCTCTCAGCTCAATAAAGCTTCTTCTTGTGAGTATGCTTTCATTGCTTCCTTTCAGATGCAATGGACGTGAAACTTTTTAATACCAAAAATGACCTTTCTTATTGCCTGGGTATCTTGGGAACTTATTTGTGCAATATAAAATTGTTGACTTGCAAATACTTAAATGAAAATGTTTGCGGTTATCCACTGGGAGATATTTTCGAATTATTTCGCATGAAAACATTTAAGAAGATTTTAGTTGAAATTTATGAAAATATCTTTTAATTTCGAAATGCATTCTTGTGCAATGTGATACGTTTGTGCATTTCCATAATCCTTCGCTATATTGCTATTCTGTACTATCAGGAGAGGTGTTGAAAGCAGACCCACTATCAGAACGTGTATTGTTCACATAGAAATAAATAAATATTGTACGGTCACCGATGCCAAAGCTCAATTTTTCTTGACAAATGTTGCTACCACATTTGCGATTTAGCCGCTATATTTTGCTGATCTGGCAATACTGCTGATACTACTGATGGGAAGTCATTTCGACAGGAGAAAGGATATGCACAATTTTGATTGCAATTTTTTTTACATCAAAAGAATTTCCTCAACCAATCCCAGAAAAGTGCAGAAATCAAACTTGCGCCAATAGGGGGATAATATGCTAAGCTACGCCTCAACATGCTCAGCCACGGCCCAATACCGAAAAAGAGATATAAACACTACTGAGTTAGCTCAACAGTATTTTTTAACTACTTTGAATATTCTTTTAAGGTATTGTCTAAGCTTAGTGGGCGACAATATGATGCATACAGCACAGCTTAAGGAAGAGGGGATTGGTAATTTTAACCTGACAAATGTTCAAAATAACTCGTAATTTTTCGTTTTTTTTCACATAAATTTTTACAATATTCTGGGATCCCTATGTCATTAATACCACTTAATTATCGTGTGCTCATATACATCCGAAAGTAAAGAACAAAATGCTTTAAATGGTCAATTTCAACTTATCTAACAGAATATCCTGTAAACTAAACAACTCGTACAACATTTAAATTTAAAAGTACTTTGCAGAGATATATTACTAAATTACGGCTGTAAATTACTGTAAGTGAAATATTTTAAACCACATTCATAGCATAAGAAACCAAAAGACGATATAAATTATTTCTACATTCCATAAAATCTTTGCTCACCTCAGAACTATCTTAATTAAGGTGGGTCCTTATCCTCATTACAATGTACAAGAGACCGCTAGTAAGAACCTCAAAACATTGGCGGCACTCCTGGAATTCACAAGTATCTACCTAGTCGGGCTGATTTGTTATGCAGCCCGGATCCTCCTGTTTTGTGTGACATAATTGTTCCATTTGTTCGAGATGAGGATAACCACCCGCAAACATACAACCGTCAGGGCTAGAAAGATCTTGTATTTTACAGATACAATGGAACGTTGTGACTTTGTCCGCTAAAGAATTTGAAACTTCGGAAGTGAGTTATCTTCCTGAATGCGAACTTAAAAATTTCCCACAGCCGTAGAATGTTAACTAATTCAGCGTTAACGTCTAGGGTATAGTTGAGAATTCCAAAGATAAAAGTAAGTTTTGTCTTCTCAGTTAAGATTGTTGCCACAGTTGCAAACGTCGCAATGGTGATTAAGGGCTTGTTAGCAAGCACTTTATCAATGAGGCGAGGACCGGAAGGCGTTATTCTGTTGGGAGTAATAAGTGGGCGCTATGGGCTCCATTGCTTTGATTTAATCCCAGCAACTAGACCTTTCCCTTAATGGGATAAAATGACCCAAATGTAATTGTCATGTCTGAAAGAAGTCGTTAAAATGTAATGGACTGACAGCCTAATCAAAATATATAGACCCGAAATACCTTCACGCAAAATCCAATCTGAAATCCTGAAACAAATTTCCTCTGTGTGCTTCTTTACCCTCATCAAACATAAATCACCTTCAAACGAGTCATAATTTTAACCGTTGACAACTATACCCTTTTTCTGAATTCATAGAGCGGGGCTTGAGCTTAGGGAGCAGGAATAAGCTGACACCACGTAAGCATAAAATTGAGCGATTTACAAATCACAGTAGGTGTAAAAGCAGTAAAATAGGTTTAACACCGCAAACCACAACAGGCAATGGACGCTCTCAAAATTTTTTGGCAATATAACGCCAGAAAAACGGAAATACATACAATGGTTGGCTCCAGTTAGCAAATCAGAAATTTCCCTCACGTATCCCACTGACCCGTGATTTATGGTCATACAAGCTATAAAGATTAGGTTTTTCTTCCTGCGTCCTTTTCTCCGCTAAAAAGGAGTCATGTTTTCGCATTTTATGACCATGTTCCAGCTTTTTGCAGTTACTCGGCCCTACCTATCTGTAAATTATGTCGCATACTATACTGGGGAGTCTGTAATGTGATAAAATTTTTAATGTTTAAATTTTACGGGTTGCAATGTCCTTTGTGTGTGTGTGTGAGTGTGTGTTTGCGGAAATTCTCGAGTAATTAAGCAGAAAAAAATTGATTGCTTTCGGGAAAATAGTAGCAAATAAATGGAGTGCGCTACTGAGTTGTTTCGGTCACAGATATGTTATTAACAATAAAAATTAATAAAAATTAATGATTTGGAAGTTATTGTTGTATTGCATAATTTTTACCACCAACCTGTTAAACTCACATAGGAAATTTGATATTTTACCCATTACGGAGTCCTTTTTGAAAGAACATTCTCATTGGTGCAAGAGAGTAGTCATCATCCTGAAATTTTATAGACGTACAATCTACTCTGAATATGTCTGTTCAGATCGATATCAGTCGAGGAGTATCTAGCTTGTCAAGTATTGACTAAGCTCAAAGGACAATCCTATGATTACGGATAAGCGAACGGAAATTAGGTAAGAGAAGATTGGAAAATTTTAACCTGACAAATGTTGTTAGCATCCCTCTGGGGTCCAAGAGCAACAATTGTCTAATCGAAAAGTTCGAATATTATGTTTTCACCGCCATTACAATCCCTACTATTGCTTTAAGACCCTCATTTAATTCTATAGACTTCTTAACATTTTTTTTAAATACAAAGACCACACGTTCATTCTTACAAGCCTTCTATACCAACGTAATTTCTTAAAGGCAATCACAATATCGAAACCTTTTAAAGAGGAACTTTACAATAAATAAAAACGAACGTGCACGTGGTACCCTAACTCTGTGGCAGAGGTTGTGCTCCACGTCAACCATAAAGGTTCCTGACAGAGCTACTATAACGCCAAGGGGAGAGAACATTGAAAAGCTTAATTAGCCGGAAAGTTATTTCCTTTTATATCAAAAGAATGAAATACAGCATTCTGCAGTTCTTTCGCTTGACGAAAATTGCTAATGCCAATAACAGTTACAGCTCCTTGAAAAAAGTGATTGATAGCTTGGGAATGTATCATACAACAAGATTTCGTGTGTTGTCTCTGGCATATATATATATATATATATATATATTTGTGCATACGTCATATGTATACGTACTTACACGAAATATTTGAGTTTATTAATTCAACACTTTTCTCATGATTGAAATATACTTCAAACTGATGCGAATATGGCTGGTTTTAATAAGGGTTAGTAAATTAAAATAAAGGGATTTTACTTGGAGTTGTTTCTCTTTTTAAAAGTTGGTAGTTGCACAAAACGTCGCACCAATAGTTGTACAGCTTTTTGAATACTCACTGGAAACGCAATGTTATTAGAAATTGGACGTATGGCGGAGTGTTAAAATTAATTTGAAACTAAAGTTTTACAAATGGGTTTTTACTAGACCTACCTAGTCCCATCTTCTAAAATTGGTTTTGTGGTTGATGCAAGCTCCCGTAACATACAGTGGTTTGGACAAGTTTTGCAATTATTCAATATTCTTAGACAATTCTGTAGTTCGCAGTCACTAGAGAATTATCTCACTCAAGTTTTGGTGTACTGGAACATTACGTGGGGCTTATGGTGAAAATCTTCTATCCCACAAAAAAAAATATTTTGAAAATGTCTCCGCCAAAATGATACAATTTTGGTTTGTCTTCCATTTAATGCAATAAAAACGTGTTGACCAAAAATGTGGGATAGAAGATTCTCACCATAAACCAAGTGTCTAGTTCCTGCAGTCTCCTTTTTGCTGCGTTCTTGAATCATAAAACAACCCTCCGAGTTTAGTCTGTACTCAGAAAAAGGACCATTTTTACTCAGAAGGGTAGAAAATGCTTTTGATTTTTTGTAAATATCTGGTTCATAAGAACAGCCTTTCTACTACCAAATTTTTTTTTTTTGCCATTAATTATCTCAATCTTCCGCAATGGCAAAACCGCCCCCGCCATTAATTTCTCTATGCATTTTTTAAAATGGGCCACCACTTCCTTCGGTAAAACTCTCTAAAGCTTGCATTATCATCAGGAGTGCTCTCCTATAGAACAACGTTATATACTATTACTGTCCTTTCTAAGACATCACATGACATCTTAATTACTAAAATCCTTTAAAAATTATCATATCCTATTAACTTCATGATCATCACACCAAGCGAACCATAGAGCCAGGGGAAATTGATGTAAATTTCGTGACTGGAAAGGGTTTTTTATGTGGCTTTCATTAAAATTCTAAGAGACAATAAAAATCAGTTCTAACACTCAGACGACATTAATTGAAGACATCCATTAAGGGCTGGTGGTGGTGGTGGCGGTGGCATAATCTAAGCATAAGAATACTTCCGTCAGACAGTCGCGTCGGTGACATCTGAAGAGAAACTTGTCCTGTGAAGTAAAAATAACTGCCACCATTCTCAGTATTTTAGGATGAAGCAATGGTGGGAATATTGAGAATATTTAACTGTATGAAGGAAAGCACATTCTTTTGCGGTTACCATTTATACTTCATCTCAAATTCATCCTATTTTACAAAGTTGAGTCTCAGCAGTCAGACAAAGTGCCAACTTTATAAATTGCGACGACAGCCTTTCCAACGAATTTTTATATGCTAACACAGTTTATCAGCTTAGATTAGTCTGTCACTGTGTATCTCTTTAAGGACAGGAAATTTATCTCGTTTTTCTTTATAAGGACTGTAGTCATTTTTTAAAGGAATGATTTCTATCTCCTTGTAACTTTAAGGACTATATTCGAGACATGTGAAGTTTATTTAATACTACAGAAAGTTTTGTTTTTATTGTTTCTTTTCCGGTCGTTAAACTGTAACAATTTTAGATATTATTACTAATTTTATTTCAAATACATTAGACAGTGGTAAACAAGTCGATGTTGATTTCTCAAAAGCTTTCAACAGAATCAATCATGATATTCTCTTTAAGAAAATGGCTGATATTAATTGTCACCTGGTTTGCCAGATATTCGTGACAACGAAGCTATACTTGGTTCTGGATGGTTTCAAATCTTTCTTTTGTACCCTCTGCAGGAGTTCCTCAAGGAACTATTCTCGGACCTTTAATTTTTCCCCTATATGTAAATGACTTATCTTGTATGCCTGCCTCTTTTGTGCAGATGAGCCTTAAATTTCGCGTAATGGAAGGCGTAACCATCGACCAAGAAATAAAAAAAAGACTAGTCAGTCCCTAAGGCAGACCGTAAATACTTTTTCTTTACTTTTGGCCTATCGATGCCTCGCCACAGAACTGTAGATGTAAAGTGTTTACAGTATAGAGTGATGGAGATGAAAGGTGTCAGGCGAAGGAGGCATTGATGGGCAAAAATTCGTAAAAAGCGTTCACTGTCTGCCTTGGCAGCTGAACAATCTTTCTATTATTATTTGCTCGATGACGTAACTGACTGTAAAATCACACAAAAGGATATCGACTTAACAAATAATTGGTCTAGTATAAATGGTTTAGCGTTAAATGTGTCCATTATATCTCTTTTTCAGGAAAATTAAACACATTATCTTATGCTTAGAAAGGTGTGTGATATCTCATTGTCCTGACGAAATGAGGTCCGTGATCTTGGTGTTATTTTTGACCGCAAACTCCTATTTGATAATCACATAAACTATATTTTGTTTTTTATAAGTATATATATGTATACATTAGCTTAGTTTAGCTTTAGTTAAAATTAACTACTACAGATCGCTTGAATTAAAAATTAAACTTCTAGTCAAGCAATTAAATTGTAAAATTAATATTTTTGTTAGTGATAGCATATAATAAGACGAATTACTCTTTGTTATCGCATGCAATACAAATTACGGACATAGGGTGTATAAGACAAAACAAAACTTTAATCCCCTCCTACCGTGGAAATGACGTCTATTTCACTCTTCCTCCCCTAACATACTATGACTTTGTTTTGAAAAGATGAGACACCGTATATATACACGTTACAACTATAGGGACTTTTAGGTTATTGGGAACAAACTTGGAAAAATTTATTCAAAAAGCGGAAATAACAAAACAATCTACAGTTAAAAGCAATGAATTGTGAAAATAAATTCAGGTAGAAGCTTAAAAGAGATAATATTTTTTAGAACCCCTCCGGAAAATTCCAGAAGTTCCTGAATTAATAATGAATAATGAAAAGAGAAGTAATTTAAATGCCTTGTCATTTGCTTTAAATGTAAACAATCTTCGCAGATATCTACCTGGCTTAATTACCAAAATTAAAGAAACTTGGGCAAGCAACAGCCGTAGTATATGACCCTCCTCTTAATTATGAACGTGAATAAACAAAGGCAACCTATTGGAAGTAATACGACAAACATTCAAGACAGAGAGCAGCAGGTAAATGGTAAATGGTACTAAGATTCTGGCAATGTTATGGCGGCAATCTCAGGAAACAGAAAACTTTAAGGTTGAACTTATCCATCCACCCAAGTTAGAGTAAAGAAGAGTATTCAGTAATGGCTTTATCCTTTCATGTTCATACATTTCTCAATCTCGCTTCAAATGATGACTGCTTTATTTTCCGCAATTCCACGAATCATAGGATCTGTCTATCTTCGTGATATACCTCTACCTGCAAAGAGCATTTGTATTTGGTATTTCTATGCTTGAAATTGAGGAATTGAAGAGTTCCACCAGTTTTAGGTATCCATGCCACTCAGAAGAGCTTTTATGTTAAAAATTTTTCCGTAAAACTTATGCGGAAATGTTGGAAAGCATTTATACAAATGTACAAGCTTCTATTTGTTTGTGTGTTCAGATAGCTGGCTCCCGTATTTATTTAACACCCTCCATGCTCCAGTCTGGAGAAATTCAAATGGAAAACATGTCGGCTAATCTGTTTAAAATACCGGAATTTAGTTTAAACATTGTTCCAGAACTATGTGACTTGGTTGCAAAGTGGTCCTGACGAGGACCTCAATTTGTACACAGTCGCTTAGTTGAATGAAAATTTCTTGTGGCAAAATTGTTGTCTAGGTGAATCCCTTTAGAAGAGCGAATAGCTAAAATGTAGTTTCTTTTTTTTGTTATTTAAATTAATATTACAATTTAAAATTGCAATAGAAGTTTAGAGTGAAGCTTAAATTCCGTAGATACACTTAAGAAAGTTACCATCCGGAAGCAGTTTTGATCGTGAGTCAATTTCTTGTAAATGAATTGATTGAAAGAAAATTGAATTGAATTTTAACCCAAATAAAAGTACTTAAAAAATTAATTACCTCATTCTTCCTTTTTGTACTCTTACTCCTTTTAGGATCACACATTTTCTTTATATTTGTTATATGCTTATTTTTTTGTATAAACCTGATTCAGATTACCGAAAAATACCGTGTGAACCACTAGTGGCTCACGCCTAGTTAAACGTGATTTTCTTATGTAAACAACAGTAAACATAAAAGACCTCGTATGCAGTGGTTTGACGACAAGAAACGAGACATTAATACTTTATAGCGTTCTATTATTATATTCTTGTTAAAAATATTCTATCCATTTCTCGAAATGAACAAAAACAATAATGTTGATATTTCCATGTACACAAAAATCTTCTTCTTACCCGCAAAGTATGTTACAAAATTATTACCAATATGATGTTACTTTTAACTCTTGACAAACAAGACATTACGACAAGGGAAAATCTATTTAGCCGTGTGTCGCGTAACAAATACTCTGTCTGATAGGTGTGTGCAGGAAACCTCTACACTATGCATACAATGATTTTCTCATTTCCGTCAGCATAACGCCTGCAGTGCATCGTTGCTGTAATTCTTTACAATTACCTGTGACAGGATAGGATCTTAGATGAAATTTTACTCTAAACCAGTAGATATATGATTATTGCTATAAGAAAGTACATAAATCTCTATGAGAGTAATTTATGTGTGTATTTTCTTGGCGCTTCTGGTGGTTATCTGGGAAGCTTTCAATATCCTGCATATCATAAGCGTTTACGACATACATACCTAGAGAGTTAGGGCGAGTGTGAATTTTTTTCGTTGGCTAAATATATGCACACAGCTACATATTTCATCCAAGATGCTGCACAATATGTGCACCATGAATGTTCTTCAAGAATTCTGTTTTATATGAGCCTAGGTTAACAGTTTTTGGATTAGTGTTATGCCAACCGACTTTATTCACCTCACGTTTGTTCATACACTCCATCTTCCACAAAATTTATACTTTCAGGAATTAGAACTGAATTTCATCGGAAATCTGAGTGGTGGATGCACTTAACTCCTTTGATATGGATAGCGATCGAAACCACATTAATAATGCATTAGAAATATTACCACTTTCAATAGATTAAATTTCCTCACCACTGAATTATATCATCTACCCTCGAAGTCGACAATAACGATTCAAAATAGATATAGTGCTTTTAATCCGTTCTATGTCTTTTGCCGCTCACTGTTTTCAAATCACTTCAGAAGTGACACTAAATAATTCATGCGATTTAACCACTTAAAAAGCTCATTGAGCTAAAATCAACCAAAGTGAAGGAAACATTATTCTGAATGGCACTCTGCCACACCCCATTCCATCCTACTAGGCTTCCTTTGAACTATATACCTTATATATATATATATCTATGACGTGATATACTCTACACCTAGCGCTCATTCGAATGCCAAACTCTTTCTCTACAATTTTGTTTTCTCTTGCAGAATTCTTGAAGGTGAAGGAAAATGGATTAGTCTGGGCCAAGAATTGAATTGAAAAGCGAAAATTCATTACTCAACCATTTCGTTTGTTCATTGTCCTGAATATACATATACATGAATGTCTGATTGTATAGGTGTAGATACAGAAAATCTGGAACATAATATTATCTCAACGTAAAGACGATAGATATTATTTGATAATGACTTGGCCCTCTGTGGGTGTCTCAAGTGCCAAGATAAATGTCTTTAAGAGAGAGATGAAGTGCATTTCTATTTGCAACTATGGCTGGTGGGCATTCACACATTCGAATACGTGCACAAGATGATGTATGGAACCTAAGGCAGGAGAGCTTGATTGAGGAATCTTCCTTTGAATAGGTTCGATTTAAGTGGCTGGTGCATTTTAGATAAAATGGATGAACCAGTTTCTCTACAATCTCGAGTGGTGCGATGGGGTTGGGAAATGGTATTCCTCTCCACTTGATCTTAAAACAAATCGAATTGAATCTAAATTTCTGGTTAGAAATTTTGATTAATGTTCCTTTATACAATCAGAATATGGTGATTAAATTCCAAACAAAGAAGGAGGTGAGAGTTCAATCTGTAGATCTTCTTCCTTTTATTATTACCATTAAATCGTACCTCATCTTACTACTGCCTGGTATAACTTTTCGAAAATCATTTTATGTACGTATCTAACATCCTTCAGTGAGGCTTCAACGAAAGTTCACTTCGTATTCAGGTTTTTTCCTACCAAAAATGTAAGTAGAGCCTATCTCTTATGTTTCTCATGCGTACGCCTACACCAACCCCGTACTGTAAGTGTTTCCATCGCACCTACGATCTGTTTGCATCGAAAATAAAATCAGTCCCGTTTTTCTCCCTTCCGCATGGGGTCCCGGCTTGTACAGAAAGTAGAAAAACAACCACGAAAGCGTCATTTCCCGCATATGACATTCCAAATATAGTAGAAAAATGGCAATTCTACTGGTGTAGTGAAATCTGAGCCTTGCAGTGTCTTTAAGTGACCATTCGACCATTCGACCATTTTCAAATCACGAATAGTACTCAAAACTTTGGATTCGATTCTTGGTGAATTCGGCCACGCTGTTGGCCGAGTGGGCTGAGGCGTATGTCTGCAGGATTTTTCCTCTGTTGGCGTGGGTTCGAATCCTGCACGGGGCGCGGCGATATATCTAGTTTGAGTCAATTCTACTGACAAGAATTGTACCTGCGAAAGCCACTGGGATATTGCAGAGTAATTTCATGCCACTCACTTGCAACATTTGTCAGGTTAAAATTTCTCAATCTTCCTCTTCCCTAATTTCCCTCCACCTAAGTTGTCCCCTGAGCTTAGGAAATACCATTAAAAAAATGCTAGTTTAGGGAGTTTCGACATACTGGGTCATTAGGCTTTAGGCAATTGACAACAAGAGGCTTTAGCCCATACCCAGCACTACTCCGGCGATACAACTTTTGGCCAGTTATATACTGACTACATCTTGCTTTGCTATATATCTAATGCAGTGCTCCCTATCTAAATCCTACGAATGATACGGCTTCCTCTCTCTTCGAGTCATATAAACTTTTGTTTTTGCGTAATTCCTGAGGAGTAGGCCTCTAATCGGTTGACGACCATTCAGAAAACTTTTTTGATATTCTCCCCTCCCCGTTTCTATTTCAATCACAAAACCTGTAAACGTAAATCATATCCTCATCGGACTCATTTCAATAAATGGAAAGGTATTTTTATGCTTCACAACAACTTTATGAAGAAATAAGGAGGGGCATAGGAATGATGTCATTGAAACGGCCAAGAAATGGGATATAAAAATTTATCTGAAAATTGTTAATTAGGTAAAGTAAAATTCTGTTATGTCTACTGTGTATGATTTAGGAAAATATCTATTAAAATTAGGAGTATTTTATTATTGATCTTATAGACCTCCTAATACACCTGACTCTTTTATACTTTTTTTATTTCCAATTAACAATAAGGTTTATTCATATTTAAATTTAAACAAATTCCACTAAGATCCCTGAATCTTTCTTAGTTCACTTTTGAATACTATTAATAACAGAAAAGCTCTTGAAGGTCCTAACTATATCCCACAATGAAACAATAAAAATTAATAGTAAAAATATTTCTAGTAAACTTTCCCTCTTCACAGTCAGATTTGTTAAAATTGTAATTTTTCTTCTGTTTTGTCATTTGTCAGCAAGAACCCAATAAAATTTACGAGTCTGGTAGTCGGTCCTTAACATTCCCTCGTGCATCCCGCATTCGACAAACTAAATAAGTTGCCCTCTACATCATCCATTTAGATGAAACTTTCGTTCATTTCTCAATTTTGTCATTCTATTTTCCTGCCAGTGATGGAATAGAATATGCTCCTATAATAGTATTGGTGAGCTTTCATTTTGATTGATGATGCTGACCCGACATTGGTCTATTTTTATTGAGTTGTCAAGCATCTATAATCAAGGTGAAATGAAATTCAAGACATGATTTGCTTTCCCACTTCCCATTTACATTTTCTGGAAATTTTTATGAGAAAAACGGAAAAAAGGAACACTTCTTTTCTTAGGAGGGTAGGTACCAATCCCTCCTATAAAATAAAATGAGGAGTAATTTTTCAGTATCCTTGGTATCGGGAATAACTTGAGAAAATTATTCGATTTTTCTTAACTACCAACCACACAGGATGATGGCTGGTCTACACGTAAATGTATTCTTCTGAGTATCAATGAAAGGGACTTGATTTGATGAATGTCTACTCTAATTAGAGAAGTTTTCTCAATCACTAGGGCTACCCCAAAAAAAAAGATGGAAATTATATAAGCTTTGTCCAAATAAAGTTCATTCCATAATTCATAAATTTTTATCCTTATAAGTTGTATTATTTTGCACAAACTTTTCCGAGCTCTAGTATTTATTTAACTTTTAAATATCTCTTTTTAATTATTTATTTACTTTTTTTTATTAATTCTATTACTTGCAAGTCACAGCCACACTTTATTTCGGGGAGCCTTGAAAAGCTAAGAAGTTACTCAAGCGGACTAGACGCGTTTAACTGCAGGTTTAGGAGGAGAACAGGTGATGGTATTTTGCTGAGGAGAAAAGACAAATTAGACCAGGTAAGGTTCATAATACCTCGTTATTTTTAATTGGCCACGAGAATGTCATAAATATTTACTGATGTGAAGGCATAAGATCTCGCGTGATAAGATTTTAGGCGGGATGATATGAAAATAAGCGGAATAAGGAGTTCTTGACGTGGGAAAAGTATTTGTGACCGAAACCGCACGAGGATCTTGCCTTTCTTCCCAGCTGGTCCTTCTGAGGAGAAAACATAGTAAGCTAAGTCCTGACATCGTTTTATTCAAACGTATTGCAGCTTTGTCAAGAGTTGTCCTAACGCTTGACTTCTAAGCGCTACTTAATAGCCCTGTTTTGTAATTTAGTAACAGTATTACATACAAATTTTTGAAAACTTAGGTGACGGCAAATAAGATAGATGCTAATATTAATGAAAACATCTGCAATAGTTAAAAAAAATAATTAAAAAAAACTCCCATGAAGAAAACTACAACCCTACTCCGGACGTACATCACGACGTGTATTGTGGTGAATACTGGTCTGAAAACGAAGAAATTCCTAAGAGCATAGATGCAATCTTGTCAGTTCATATCGGAGAAATACTTCTTCTTGTTTTTTAAAAGCACTGAACAGAACTGATAAAAACGAAGAATTCATTCTGAAATGCGGTTAATCCAAAAGTTTCCAATTAGTTCGATTGTATGTAAGTTAATAAAAGCAAATTGTACAATGTTAAGCTTTTGTATTAAAACTAAATTTAAAAGTTACAGTTTTAAGTAGTCTGAGTTTCGAACAATTCCCGCTCATTAAATGTACCTAGAACATTTAGATAAAACTTTCTTTAGCCATTCCCATTGCCCTAAAACATAGAAATACTTTCATCTTGCGCGCTTACCAACTAACTTATCGTAGAACCCACTTAGGTGGAAAGTTTCCACTACCATCTAAGTACGTTGTATCTTCGTATGTCTAACGAAATCCATTCTTCCAAACCATCGGACTTAAAGTAAACAAGGACGAAACCATTCAGATCACTCAAACTTTTCCCATTTAACCAGCTTTAGAACACTATCTGGATGTAATTTCATTCGCACTTTGCCAACTCCAGCTATATGCTCCACCAATAAAATGTTCTATTCTGTTTCCGCATATAACGTGAGTATCTCTGTACGGTGTGATGGCACATTTATACGAAATAAAAAGGAGGAAAACCTTCGTTTGCACTAGATTTTACAATACAGTGGAAAACGAAAAAGTTTTCCTTCATCCGGCTCCATTTCTCGACTAGTATAGTACTCTATCTAAATCCACCTTAAGATAGGTTGATATCCATTAAAATTGGAAGGAAAAAGTCTTTCCGAGATGAAAAAAGGAACAAAATTTAAGTAGCAGATAAAAAAAAGTACCCGAGAAAGAAATTTGCATAAAACAAAATCAATAACTTCCGTTTGGACTTTTCCTTCCGACAAAATAAAAGCAAAATTCACACCCTGTAAGGAGAATTTTTGCCTTTTTTACTTCCCCCTTGTTGCTCTTATTGCGATTGCAGTGGTGCCCATAAGAGGAAAGTTTAGCCAGCAACGCAAATAACTAAAAAAGAAAACATTCTTCCCTTGGGTGGATGAATGCAGCAAAACATTTTAAAACCGGAGGAGGAGAAACGATAACAAGGGGGCCAAGTATAATATTGATAAAATGAAACTTTCTCTCACAGATACTTTTTAGGCTTTTGTAAAATTTGCCTTTTCCTAGGTGGAAAAAAAATGTGAAAACTTTGCAGCAACTTTTGATGCTGATGCAAATTTACAACTTTAAAGTTTCAAATTTTCCGTCAAGAAAGAGGACGACTCTTGACATCACTGGCAATACACACAGGAATGGGTGGTGAAGCGTGGTGCATTCAAAAATTTTTAAATAAAACGAAAACAAATACTTTTGACGAAATTGCTGAAAAACTTGGTCTTTTAGAAGATATTACCCTGCGGAGTGAAATAGCAGGTGTCATGGGATAATTTTCATTAATATGAGAGGCCATCTGCGTTGTTGTAGTTTTTACTTTTATAAGATACCGATTAATTTCAGATATCAAACAGATCCTACTACAGCAGCAAATCATATCTGAATTATTGAATTTTAGTTTCGAATTTTAGGTTATAGCATTATTTGAATATCATAATGTTTGTATGGCGTGAAAACGTAAGAGTTCCATGGCTAATTGATTGGAAATCTTATCATGGGACTCATCAGACTACGCTTGGAGAAACTTGGACTTGCTGCAATAGAGTCACAAGCAGTGTGATGGAACAAGTAGCTGGACAATCCTAATAAAAGATAATACAGAAATAAAAATAACCAAAATAAAGCCTTAGAGAAACTATAGTGAAGATACAGACTGCCAGCGTACTGTAACTCCTCTCTAAAAAAATGCAGGCCAAGGATCATAGCAATGGAATCGATCTTTTCCAAAAACCCGACAACAAATCCACTGGCAGTAGGGAAGAAATACCGCCTATCTTATTGGGGAACCTTCTTACTAATCCCTAGGGCCCCGAGAGATACCTCCCTTCAAAGAGGAGAAATCAACTCCTCAATCTAAGTTATTTCGCTACCTAATTATCCTTTTGAGTCTCTTCTAGGAGGAATTTGCATGTCCATCAGCTCTGTGGGTTTTCGAGAAAGAGCTGCAAAAACACTATCCCTATGCCGCCATCTTGGAAAGCAAAAATAAATAATTAAATAAGTTTTGTACATAAAATTCAAATTCAACTACGAATTAAGTCAAGGGAAAAGAGAGAGGAAAAAGATAGAGGAAGATAGAGAGGTAAAAGATAGAGGAAGATAGAGAGGTAAAAGATAGAGGAATGGTGCATCTCCACAAGAAAACGAATATAAAAAAAACGGAATTGTATATGGAGATAAGGCGACAGCCCAGCCGGAAACTGGAACAAGAAAGAATTTCAAGACGTATCCAGGAGTTCATTTTCCTTTTTTCTTTGAGTGTGAATAATAGTCCTTAAAGAGGTCAGATTTGAAACCTTCAAATTTTTATTAGTGTTCCTGTATTTGTAGTCTCCAGCTTGTAATGTGTAAAAAATCAAGTGGTATCCAAAACGATTTTAAGAGCCCATATCCATCTGCTGGACTAATTGGTAAAAACGTTACGAACTAAAATTTTTCGCAATGAATTCTCCTCAATTTTCTGGGATATTCCCATAGCACTCACAGCATCCAACAATGTTTGTCTGCCTATACTATCATATGCCAGCTGAAAATCCATATAAAACTGGTGGAGTGAGTTATCCCCAGAATATCGCTTCAGTTTGAAGTACTGTGAAGATGTGATCAATGGTTGATCTCCCTCCCCTGACGATGATGCTCACCAGAATATCCTCCACGTCTAGTCTGGTCTGGTCTGATGCATTCGGCAATGGTATGAGAATTTTGTGCGCTGTGCTAGACAAGTAAATCCTTCAATGATTCCTGTATACAGTACTTTTTTCTCTTTCCGTGAATAGAAGCTATAGTAAATTCCTTTCAGTTATCAGAAATAACCTCCCTATTTTAGAATCAAACTGTTATAGAGTATATGGAGCATACCAGAGAGTTAGATTTTCCTCTTTAATTAGTAAGACAGGAAATATTAGAGTATTAGAGACTTTTCCATTTTTTAATTTTTCCAAACAAGACATGAATTTGAGGTTATGTGTTTTCAGGTTGTTTGTTGTCAATCCATGATTACTACTGACATAAAATTACCACTCATGGAGCAAATTTCATGAATGATAGGATAGATAGGATGACTATGGGAGACTGTATTGAACTGAAAATGCCACCATAAAAGTTTTTCGTACTCTCTTCGTATAGAATACTTCCAGCGAAGGAGGCTTACGAATTCGTAGAAACTGACAAGATCACTCAATCGATCTTCAATGCCAGAATGATATTCTACGCGGGAGTATCGATCGATGGTGGGTTCCAGTGTCTAGTTGAAATCCCCTACGTATAACCTTATCTGGGAAATTTGACAGGTTAGGACGAAGAACTTGTTTCGCCATCTCTTTATCATTATTATTAATATTTATTATCGACAGCAACTGAAGTGGTTAAAATACAATTTGTCTCGGTTGATGCAAGTTTTTCACAGTTTAATAGTCACCTTACCTACATCGAAAACTCCAAGGTAATTAACGAACGTCTAATAACTCAATGATTGAATCAAGGTTACCTCATTCTGGCATCCCAACATTATGGTGATCAATGCTCTTTATTTGTGTGGAAAGAATAAAAGTCGATTCAGGTAATATATGAACATCTCATCGATAAGAAACCATTCAGGAATTTTCCTGCTCAATGAACTCTTCTCCAGCAATGTGTGCTATTACTCTGAAAACATCTCCCAATTCTTTTACGTTTTTATTTGTTCCAAGGTGATATAAACCTGTTCACTGGAACGTAGAAGAAACAGCATTTATCTACACCTAGACATGGGAATGTATTGTCTTCAGATTAAATAGGAGAAAATTGCTTCAGCCAATTAACTGACTCATGAAATTAAATTTTCGTTATCGATCTATAGACATACTCATCTACTGAAAAATGCAGGAAAGAAGGACTTGAATGGTCGGTCCATGTTCCCTTCGACTCCAATTTTATTTTTATTTCGCACTCCTGTTTCTGCTAGCATTTCTCTCCCTTCACCCACCCATACATCTTTTATTGTATTTCGTTAATCTTATAATAAAAGTCCATGCACTTTTGTGATTGCTGGTTGGTCTTTCAATCGATTTCAGGTTTCTTTTTTTCTGTGTTTTAAGCTTAGAATCTAAAGCAGTTTCTACTTCAGTCGCCAGAATATAAAGGTTAAGGAGGAGTTCACATTTCTACGGACAGGCGATGAACGGGCTGCGAAAGGTGCTTTGAATTGAAGGAATGAAAGAGCCATGCTAAACCAATAGTGATCACTTAAGGATAATTGTTCAATATGAATTCGTTCTACGACTGCCATTTATATGAAGGGGATTTGCAGTTTTAGTTCTATGAGAAGCTTTTCGAATGACTGAACCACTCATTTGATTGGATGTTATTGAAGACTGCTCCAACAAGTGTACTTAATTCCGTGCAAAATTTGATATGAATGATTTTTTATGGGGACCTGAATATAGAACAAGGTTTGTCAAGTATTAATAATCATATCTACTCTTATTATGTGGCAGCGATGAAATCTCATTCGTGTCGGGAAATGTTTTTTCTCCTCATTAGGTGCGTGCGGGTTCGACTCCTGCAAAGGGCGCTGTTATTCATCTGGGTATCGGGGGTTGGGGCAGATCTGATGACGAATTGCACTTCCGAAGTCACGGGGATGTGTTCCCAATAAAAATCCCATGCCAGAAATTGTGGCTTACTTTCAACATTTGTAAGGTTAAAATTTTCCAATTTCAACTTTCGTAAGAAGTTTCCTCCCGCTTAAGTTGTACTGTATGCAGCATGGGGTTGTTTTCTGAGCTTAGGTAAAATCTTAAAAAACTCATAGTCGCATTTAACTTAGAATTTGCTCAGTAGCTTTCAATTTAATATATAATTGTGTACATCTGTAAAAGTTTTACCTTATATACAAGATGACCACACGTTCTCATCTCATACTGTATCCATGTATTTTTTTTTTATTTTTTGTAATTCCTTGGGACTGAAGGTATCTGTTTTTCAATACATACAAAATTTTGCTTCTCTATCCAAACTCCTTACAATTATCACCACAATTGTCGAATTACAAGGATTTGCCAGTAACGACAAATACTTATCTCACAATAAATGCCTTCTTGTCTTCGAACCTCATTAAGGGACATTCTCGATGCTTCTGGAAGGACCCAAACTGTTGTTTTTATTGGCACGCAACCCTCTAAATGAGTACATAGAAATGTGATACCGTGACAAACTTGCAATTATCATGATGATAAACCATTCAAATGTACAAGGAACAATAACGGGCAGATCTTTTGCCATAGATATGGGCTGAACCACCTCAATATGTTACAGAGAAATGAAACGTTGATTACCATGGAGCCACCCCATGCAAAACTGTATCTGTTGGAGAGCGGTTAGACGTAAACGGAGCCACCCCATGCAAAACTGTATCTGTTGGAGAGCGGTTAGACGTATGAGTTACCCAGCTACAGTATGTGTTATTTATAGTTGGCATAAGCTCTACTGTGCTCTTCATTGTGCCAAGGAGCAGGGAGAACAATGACTGATAAGAAGGCACATCCACATCATTTTTCGAACGCATTAAACTTTGACCAATGCTTCTGGATATTTCGATGCCAGCCAGGGTGGCAAGGGGATGATGTTCATGTTGAAAATTTTCTGAGGAAAAGCATATGAGACGAAACGAAGCCCTTGGAAGGTCAAAACCTTAAGCACGACAGTGAATGTGTTAAATTTTAGGAGAAATATGGCACAGCATTTCTCAACAAAGCGAAGTGATGTATCTTGTACAAAGGATTGAAGGACTACATAAAAAGGGTTTAACTCAACTGTTACCGAAGCTATTGCAAAATGGTTCAAATGGTTTTACTGATGGCACCAGATAAATTTCAAATTGCGGTTTGCTGTACTATTCTCTGTTTTCTAGGTTATTTAAATAGGACAATTTCCTCGACAATAATTCACAAATTTAGTTCTTACTATGACGTCTTTTCTGTAATACTTAACGAGAATAAATGAGTGGCTGCAATGATAAAATGCGAGCATTTATTATGGCAGCTATCATATACCAGCATAGCAGTTGAGATTAGCTGAATTAGATATCGCATACACCTGCTTCAAGAAATCTATGACAAATGTAAGAGTGTAGAATTATATAGAAATGCAATGGCATCTCACGTGCATCTAGTTCTGTAGATATTCTGGTGAAAATCTTATCATTTTTCGAGGTAAGAGAAATATCTGCAAAGATCAGATTTTATTTTCTGCATTCATGTTTATATCATGTCAAAAAATCAGATACATTCTAATAAAATTTATGCTACACTGTACAAGGGGAATTAAAATAAGATTTACAAGAGGGAAAATTACTTATTCTGGGGTTGTCTTATAGGAAACTCTGATGGTATCAACAGGAGCAGCATGCAACCGATAATAGCTTGACAACATGCGAAGGTACTTGGAGCATTTACAGGTCATGAATTTAGTACAAAAAGATCAAGATTTGTGCTTGGGAGTGGTTGAGAGGGTTAAAAGGAAACTCGACGTGTGTTGTGATGATATAAAGGAAATAATGAAAAATACCTGTGGCAGAGATAACTACGATAAGACTTTAGAATGTGATATCAGCAGCCACGCCACGCCGGTGGTCGGGCTGAGACGCACATGTACAGATTTTCTCCTCTGTGGGCATGGGTTTGAATCCTGCACAGGACATAGGGATTTATCTGGGTACCAGTGGTTAAGGCAATTCTATTGACAAGAACTGTACTTGTGAAGCCACTAGGATGTTGTGCAGTAATAATTTCATGCCAAAAATTGTGGCTAACATTTATGAGGTAACATTTGTGAGGTTATAATTTTTGAATCGCCCTTTCCCTAATTTCCATATCAATTAATAGGTTCAGTTGCACGCAATTGGGCTTTCTCATCTACGGCTGTGACCCTAATTAAGTGGATTAAGTCCCAGATTATTAGGAGTATTAATTATGACCAACAATGGTGTAATCGATTAACATGCCAAAAAACACTGCTGAAATTATGCTCATTTTGCAGAAATCTTGAAACGCTTACGACAGAGCGTTGTATCCTTCAGTAAGAGAAGCAAACGTGAAGAAGGGTTTCTGTCCCACAAAAAGCAAGTATAAACTGTGAGGAAGTTAACAAGAAATAAGAAGTCAAAACATGATTAAGTCATTGTATATTACAAAGCGGAAAACCAAACAAACGGGGACAGAAAATCGATTGTAGTTATGATGTCTGTTGTTTGAATATTTATTTATGAAAGAAAACTTCATCAAGAAGATTTCTAAAACCTCTCAAAGAGTTATTCAGTTCACGTACTCCAAAAAATGTATAATCCTATTCTATTTACATTTTCCAAAAATAAGCAATTGGAATCAGAAACGTTAACAAAGTTCCCTTTGGCTTCTATTCCGCCATCGTAATCGGTAATAACCAAATCATAAAGCGAAATTCTTACAATTCCACCCTCAGATGCATACTTTCTTTATGTCCTTTAACTTTTACTTCCCCATGATGACTTATCTCATCCGCTCTTTCAGAATTTGTAGCAGAGCAGCAGAAGGAACATGTGGGGGATAGGTGTGCAACAAATGCACTGAAAAGCTGACTTTCAGTATGGAAGCATTAAAAAAAAAAGAAAACTTTAAGCACTACATCATTTCCGACGACCAAGTTGTCGCTGTAAAGAAATGTCACAGTAGGTAAGTACCCCCGGAACGGGAGCATGCCATAGACTAGACTCATTCAAGCAACTGACAAAAACATGAAAAGATTCAACGTCGTAGTTAAATTTTCATTAAAATGATTTTACTCAATGGAGCTGCAGACACAAACACCAGATAGGGATTTAAACAGAATAAGCAATCTATTTTGCTTCGTGCTTTTGACTAGAAAAGATTTCCATGACTTGTCTATCTAGCGTTAAACGTACTGCATATGGTTGAAAAAGGACTTTAGAGATATACGTTGGAGATTTTCTTTATGATTAATGACAGAAAACATATTGAATTTCAAACGAAAGGAGGGAAGGATTTAAAACTAATTAACTTTTGCATGTCAAAATGATACTACAAGGATATGCTGGGATGATAGTATCCTGATACTCCCGCACCCCTTTCCGTTAAGACCTGGGCATATCGTCATAGAATATTCTCTGAAATTAATTTCTGGTTTTAGATGTCATACATTAAACTCCTTGCGGCGTGTAAATGATTCTAGTACTTAAAAATCTTGGCATTAAATTCTAGATACTTCACCACAGTTTTCCACGAAGAGTAACCACGTAAACCACCTTCGCCTTTTATACTTAGACCACGGTTTTTTACCTTTATTGCAGTCGGTTTATGCGGAAATTGCGCTTTTTGTTGAGCTTAGTTTACTTTTATTTCACACTGAACAAGTTTTCACTTACTCTTCTTTACTTCAATCCATTCTATCTGTTCGTTCTCCACAGAACATGTGGCATCGTCCTTGGGGCCAGAACCGTTGGTCGTTGTCTCCAGTAAACTGCAAGTATCAGCACTTAGATTTTTATAAAAAAGAAAGCCCTGCCACCCTCATCTTAAGATCCACTTAAAAGCCCATGCAACACGGAAGTAGATAATGGACGTTTCATTACAAAGATTACAGTGTTCCTCATAAAAGCTTTAACCAGAATAACCCGATGACAACGAAGGCGTCTACAAGGGGTTGGTGGAGTAGCACAAGAAATACGTTTTTTTTTTCTTATTTCATTTAACTGCTGGAAAATGAATTTTTGATTGCTTTCTGGATCTTTTCGAGTGCTTTTCAACTTAAATAGAAAATTTACCTGTACCTAGAAAAAAGTGTGATAATTTCCAACAAAATCTAGGACAAAGGATGGCTTGCACTGAAGGTGTACAGCGAAATTTGTTATAAAGTTTCTGAATGAAATTTAATGCTTTGACTCTTTATCATATCTTAACTTTCACGGAGAAGATTTTGTTTAAATTTCTACTTTGAGCAGTTAAATACTTTCACAATCTGTTCTGTGTGTGTGTGTGTAGTTGGAAAATTGGTCTGCAGGTTACGGTGCATCATTAAAAAGCTATCGCTCTTTCTTTTATTGCATTTAAATGTCATTTCCACACTTTCAGAGCGTTTCTGCAGAAAAGTTAAATTAAAAAACAAATGATTTTAAATAAAGCAGATTTTGTTGTTTAAAACTTTTGTAACGCTCTGTGAGTGTGTGAAAATTCTCATTTTATAATAGTTGTGGGTGGGATGAGATAAACGTTGGGATATTCAAAAGATTAGGGATCTAAATGTAATTATAATAAAATAGGAAGAATAATCGAAAGACATTTAAAAGTCATAATAAACGAATTTCCTTTTGAAATAAAAAAAAAATAGTATTAATATTACGAGTGCAATATCCACTCAATAGAGTGGTCCCACACAAGGAAGCCAGGAAATAAGGGTATTCAGAGTTTTTCTTTCAATAAATAGTCTTATTAAACCTATGAGTGCCAGGAATCTCCTCCATCATATGCAAAAAATTCCAGAGAACCTGCCTCACTACAACCTTGGAAGCTCCACTAAACTTTCTTTCCTCGGCAGGGCTCAGTTCGTAGAGGCTTCTAACACTGAATCTCCTACAAATTAGCTACATAAATGTCGACATGAAAATCCTTGATAAATTTCAACAGATCTTTGCAGCCACCATACTGACGAATTAAATGGCGAAAGAATTTGTATCCACCCTACCATTTTAGGTTACTTTAGAAGACCAGTCAATTTTGTCCGCAGATATTGCTTCAAGGGCTCAAACTAGAAAGCAAAGCGGGAGTGGGTTCGAAGTCCATCTCAATATTTTTTTTCAAAATCTAGGCCACAAAAACGGAAATTATAATAAAGTGAAAGTGCAGATACTTTACAACTGCATTCATATGCTTATCCCCATTACGTGAATAATGAGAGGTATTCACAACCTGAACTTTATTAAAAAACACTATAATAAGAGCTTAAAGAAATAGTAATAAAATAAAGGAATGGAAATTCTTAAAGCTTGTTATCCCATCCAAAGTTGAGCAGATGAAAATCTCAGATAAATATGTCATTTTGTCCATATAAAGTGACGTTTTCCTTTTCTCGATTTTCATCCCCTAAAAAGAGAATCAACTTAAATTCCTTCAGTGAAGTATCCTGGGATAAAGTAATCCAAAAAGGAAAAAGAGTCCGTAAGGAATTTAGATTCACCAATAAAATTGAAATACGACGAAAAAGAGGAGAGTCCTGTCGACAAAGGGCATCCCATGAGTTTCCACTAGCAGAATCGTATCAAAGCGGCATTTGTACTATTGCTAGTATCGCCATTTTGAAAATCTCTTAAGCCACCTCAATCTGAAATTTATTCACAAACGACCATTTAAGGGCGAATATATGTAGTACGATTTTGTGCTGCTGAATAACAGATCCTTTTTTACGTTACCATACTAGTGGCTGTTCCAACCATAACCATAACGCTTCGGCCATAACCGTCGAGTAATAATATTCGCCGAGTTTACTAAGTTTATTGACTGCAGATGATCGTAAATTTCACAGACGAGTAACAACACAGAATTTGCTTTAGTGGTTTCTGCCATATTCCACCATTGAGCAGCTCACAATGTTCTAACCTCCTTTCGGAAATCTAATTTTTTTTTTTCTGCATACAGCTTGTGAGGCATGGGGAAGGTCAATAAAATTTCCTGTGCTATGAAAGGATGCAGAAGGGACATTTAATATTGAAAAACAGGAAAACGTTAAGGAAATGCTGGAATGTGCTGCTACGATGTCATTACCTTACATCAACCCCATCAACCCCATTTAGAAGTTCTATGACCAAAGGGATATATACCCTCCCGAATGTGGCTTATGATTAACTGGTTGTGGAAGAATATTATTACCGCGATGAGGGCAACTTTCTTTGTCACTGCATGGCACTAGGACTAGGACTCCTTTACTAACGGGACACATTCAGGCAAAAGAAACAGTGCCTCGTACATGAAAATGGGACGTCGTATCTTTAAATTTCTTAGATATATTGAAGTTGGCACAAAACTCTGACGATTTCCTGATTTTCACTTTACTTTATAGGAAAACTTTGCAGGCCAAAGAGGTTACCCTCTGAATTTATTTGCCATATTTTCAGCATTATGGCCTCATGGGAATTTTTTCGTCTGCCTTCTTGGCACAAAGATCTGCGCCATTCATGGAAATTTTGCCTTTTCAACTCGACTTTAATATTGAATTATTTTGTTCTTTGGAAAGTTTGATCAGCTTTTCATGGTAGTGACCTGTCTTTTGCTCTTGTCCGTATTAATGACGGACCTTATGGAGAGCAAAAGTTCTCAGTTAGCGAAGATATTTTAATTAGTTCATGAACTATTTATGATTGATGGTATGCCCAGGCAACTTTTCACTTAAGCTCAATGGTCAATGAGTTTGCTTTTCGATAAAACAGAATTATGAGAATTATCTAAGGGGTCTAGTACATCGGATATTCTTATATTCCCTCGAGCACAAATTGCATCGGCTATCCAGGTTACTTAAAATAAGATGGGAATTTCAAATTAGATGTTTTTAAAAATTCCACTATAATTGCTTTTTTTCAATATCATCACCAAATTCGTGTTCCTTTTTCTAAGGGGATAACACTATAATGCACACAGCACAGCCTAAGCGAGGGAAATTTTTTTGGGTTGGTTAGGTTTAATCTAACACCTTAGATAAACAAGAGTCGCTATGGATTTCCAATGAACCAGAAGGGAACCAGGAGTAAGAAACACACAGATGATTGACTAATTGACTCGGAAACTTTGCGTATAAGCTGAAAAAGTTGGAGATTTCAGAGGATGATATTCCTTCCTTATCCTAATTTCTTTTTTCCTCCTTTTTGTTACTATTTTATACATACATAGTTTTACATTATACATTATTTTATTTACGTTTGTATTTATCTTTCGCTAGAGATAGAAATTATATTTCTACAGCCATCCAAAACTTTCGTTTCATTTCATTTAGTCTCTACAATTAACCGCTCTTGTAGTTAATCTAAAACCACAACAACGACCTGAAAGAATATACATTTCAAGATAGAAATCTAATTCATGGCTGCACTGTTTGCTAACGAAATATGCTTGGATTAGTTACTGTACTAATATCTTACATAACTTGGTTGTGTATATGGTTTTCTATCCGTCCGTCGACATTATGTTTAGGGTGCACAGGGAACGAATGGTTGTGTAAGCGTACAACCAAAATGGGAGTATAATCGGTAGTACTTGAAAGTAAACTTACAGCACTGCTCGTGATTTTATCTTTTTGCATATATTAATCTATCCTCTAGCTCAGACCCTTATAGTGTGTGCAGACGAGGCTATTATAGTGGGCTGTTATACAGCCATGCAAACTGGCCGCATTGGTATGCGAATAATAATGATGTTTAGTACTAGGCGCTATGCTGTAAATCAGCAAAATTTATTTTGTTCCCACCATCCTCACCTTCATCTGGTGATTAAACATCCCCTTTACGGGTACCTTTTCCTTCGTAACCCTTCATACAAATACCCGGAACTAGTTTCTGTATGTTGAACGAGATATGCAATTAGTAGCATGGCATGCAGTTTCTGATCTCGTGCAGTGGCCCTGCATTCCCGCCACCCAGTTTTCATTCCATATTGGAAGGTGCACACAAAAATTCTCTATTCTAAAATGCTTTAGGAATTCTTTCAGTAATATAAAATTTAATTATATTGTTGGCAACGTATCAAAATGAAATCAGTATTCCTATGCTCACTCCCACAAAGCTGATTATGAAATGTGATTTCGAATCCACTGTAGGTCATCACAAATTACTGCACTGCAGCATATGTACATTACCCCCAATATAAATACACAAAATTCAGATGGAGGCCCTTTAATGACCATCTTATCATCCATTAATGACCTTTCTTGCACAGTTTCCTCCATTATACATGTCCTTAATTTTTGAATACATCACAAATGGGCATATTATCCTTCCAGCACTGAAAGTCATGCTTTTGGCACAACTTTGATTAATGACTTGCTTTCAAACAAAGACCCTATAGAACACTAAATCATGTTTTCGCACAGTGAAGCGTCACAGATTTCTCATCCCCATCCCATCTACATCTCCACTTTAATAATTTTCTTCTTTATTTTAAAAAGAATTGTGGATGGTTACAGAGGAGGAAAAGGATCGAAAAGCTGATAGACCATAGATCAATGGAAGCTCTTGCCGTTATCCCGAAGGTCCCTTCTATATTTTCTTCACTCTCATCTGCGATTTTATGCGTGGAATATCAGTCGTTTTTTTTCATCCTTGGGTCCAATCCCTTTCATATTGTCCTTAGAGTATGTTTCCATCCACTATTACTTCATCCCTTCGTCCCAGAAGGGGGTGCCACAAACCAATTTTTCAATCGTGAATGGCACTTTCATGTCCTTTCTATTTAAACTTTTTACTTAATGTCGTCTTTGGGTAAAGAAAGATGAATGCATTGATACTGTGCTAGATGCTTTTTACTCTGCAATATACTTTTTATGTAAATTGCTCTTGGAGCAGTAAATCTTGATTTTAGAAGCAGACAAATCTAAATTGAAATGCTATTTGTAACGTCAATACTTTTCCAGGCACTTATTGCTCTACAATACGACTGTAGTGAAAAGGGTGAAAAACGATAGCTTTCCACTTCAGTCCAGGAGGTATCGATCAAAGGACCACTAAATTGAATATCTTTCGTTTGCAATTATTTAGCAAGGAATACTTTTCATCAATAGTAACATCAAAAAATTTGTTATTTTCTTATTTTTTCTGCTAAGTGGTTTAAAACTATTTCGATTCTGATGAATTTTATATAAGCTAAGTCCAATTCGAGAGGATATATGAGTTGATAACTTGTATACTTTGTCTATTCATATACAGGGATTGAAGAATAAAATTTAGTATAATATAAACATGGATATAGTTAGAGAAGTGGTAGCCGCATTTCAAGAAGGGATGTAACAATGGGAAACCCAAAGAAATGAAATGTCTCCGACCGACTGGATTTTTTTGCTGACTGAAAACGTATACGCCAATAGGACATAGCAGAATTTGAATATCCATGCTATAGATAATTATCCTAAGGAGGGAACACAATAGACAAACAATGTTGATGAAGTGAGCGGGATCTTAGGACCCAAGTCTCCCCTACTACCGTCGGTATCTCTTTTTAATGTTGGCATTTTTCAAAAGGATTTCAGAAAATATTTGTTGAATTGAATCCCACTTATTTTAGGAACCATTGAGTCAAAGATTTCAAAAAGGTTTAAGGTACCTACAACTAACAATTCTTCAAATATTATTTACGTTAATTTTTTCCTAAAGGTTAAGGCCTGCCAAATTAATTTAAAAAAAAATCCGAAATTTTTTGTGACATATTTTAATTAAATTTAAAAACTCATATGCATTAAGAAGGATCTTCCCCTAGAATCTAGTCAGGAGTTTTGTTAATAACAAAATTTTTGATGAAGGCAATGAGGCCCACACATGAGCATGTATTAAATGGGAATCTGCTGAAAAGTATAAAAGAACTGTCTACAAGAAAAATCTTTTCAGTTACCTTCCAAGAAATCCTCTTATCCAGCATATGGTGAAGTCCTTTACATTTTGCAATGAGTTTTTCGAATAAAAATGTAAAAATCTGGGAAAAGGTATACAAAATTTTGAGTTGGTTTGAGCTTTATTCTGCACAACATAAAAGAGATAAGTGTTTTGCAGGCGAGTTTACCAAAAAGTAAAGAAGAAGAATTAAATCCTTAATTATAGAATGGCGGAGACCGTAAAATAAAGTTAATTGCATACTTTTTTCAAAAATTTCGTCATATATAAGGGTTTTATGTTAAAACCCAACTTCCTCCTTTACTTTACGAACTTGAAGACTCAAGAAAATCTGATTTAGGAGGCTTCTTGCAGTCAGGAGTATAAATTGAATCAAGTACTTTCGCGTTTGTAACAAGAACACGACCAGGAAAGATAAGAAAAGGGAGGATATAATCCATGGAGAAAAATCTTTTACAAACCCAAGTCGTGTAGCTCTTTGAGAATTATGTGGTTATACTCTATATTCTATGTATAGAATAGAGATATGCACAGCTAAGCCTTCCTTAAGCAAGGAAACCTTTTTAGAGAATGATTTATCTTACAATCTATCCTGTTCCGAGTTTTTCTATTATATTATGTCTTCCTACACCACCCTAAACTACCCAAAAATTCTCTTCACCTATTCTACTTTGATTCCGTGATAAAGACTCCTCTTTGAACACGACAAGGGACTTTTATTCAACTTTTGTTGTATTTTAATGAGTTGACAAGAAGGAAAATGAGTTTTTGTTTAGCATCAAAAGTTCTGTGTAAGAAGAAAGAATCCTTTTCGTCTTAGTCTTTCAGTCTTTCTTGGCGGTGCTAGTTTAAGTGTTTGATACTGACTGCTTCAATGTTAAGTACTTTGTAAATTTGTTGCCTGGAACAATTGATGTCGTGTTTTGTTTTGATGGATGCAAGAGAATTAGTAATCTCAGTAGTTATAAAGGGGTGTGCAAACTTTGTTCTTGTAGACATAACTAAATGCTGTTTAAGTACCTGCATTAAGTGGGTCTTGTTCCATTCATCATACTCCATGAAAAGGAGTCATAATTTAATTGAAAACACAAACGCCAGTGTTTTCAAATGTTATCAAAATGGTTGAAATAATAGTTGACGAATTAAAAAACGTCATGAAAGGAGCACAAAATATTCTTTTGCTCAGGTAAATTTGTTGACAGCTTCAAAGGTGACTTTTAGTGTTCCAGAGAAGGTACTTCTTTCCAGATTTCGACACATGTAAGATTTTGGCGCACTATAGGCACATTTATCAAAGAAGCGTTTAAAGGAGTTACTCTGAGGGGATCTGAAGAGGAGGGAATCGGATATGAATATTATAGCTAAATTCACGCAGATTTTGTGTGAATAAATCTATAGGCTATACCTAGGTGATAGTGTTAAAAGGCGTCGACTTTACAACAGAAATTAAGAGAATCTATTCGGCACCTTTCTAGTGCTAATGTTGGATTAAAACTCTCGATACCCTAAAATAGAACCTATTACTTTTAGAAACATAATTCTCTTTTATAAAGACCCTATTTTAGACAGTCCAATAATCATAAGGTTCACAGATACCAAATAAAAGGATCAAAGGAACATTTATCATGTTATCGCTATATTTCACGCATCGCGAACCGACAGCTAATTATTTGCATTTCGATTCCTTCAATCTCAGTTGAAATAAACGCGGGTGTCTCTTTGTAAAGGTGTGTCACCTAATCATCGTGCACGCATCCATCTAATTAGCTTCCTTTGTCACATTCATTGCCAGAGTATCAGCCCTACAAACCTGGGAGGATTTATGAATATTCTACGTCTATCATTAATATCCAAAGCAGTTGGGTCTCTTGCGTGTTTCGAATGCATTTCTCTAGTTCTCACTCCCGTACATGCCTAGATTACCTTAATTCAAGTTTCTGCAGGGTTCTTTCAGGTCGGCTTTGTGACATTATTTCGAAAAGGCTTGCTGCCTCCTAAAAGACGTTGACAATGATGACAGCTATAGAGTCCGGCATTTGAAAGGTTATGTCAGTACATATATGTGACTGCATGTAACGTAGAATCTAATTCAATGATTTGCCACGATAGTATATTTCTACTACAACTACAACCGTTTGCCAGTAGTTGTATACAAAGGATTAATTTGTCGTGCTAGAAGCCACTATTCGGTAGTCATGTTTGCTTTTGTACTAAGTGTCCTAATAGAAGGATATTAAGAGCATTGTAGCCGAGTCAATTGTTGAAAGTTTTCGGTAGTTAATAGCATTTTGACATGAAAGTCGTTTGTTTTTCTCCCTACGTTCCCTTATCTAATATACTTTTATCTGAAAATTTATTACCGTATGAATACATGATATTGTTTAACCCGTTTAGAATTATGTTGTGATTCTGTGGTCGTAGAAGCGTGTTTACTTTATGTTTTTATGGCAAACACAAACGATGAAATTACAAATACATGCCTGTGAAAAAATATGTCTATATTTCGGTTAATGAACTTTTGATTTAGATATTTAACTTGTTCATTTGTTTTCTGATGGAACACGGGAAATTTCTTCAGCTGAAATGGAATTGTGAAATTAACTACCTAAATTAAAAGCAAAATAAAGTTTAGAATATTATAAAAATGACACAGAATGTATATCAATTTCACTAAAAGGATAACGTTTAGTAAAATTAAAAATTTTGTCTTTTAAATGAAGATAAGAAGTGTTTGCAAGTCCAAAAATATCTCTCCCGGAATTTATCTGTGATTGAAACAAAATACGATTCTGAACTTAAATGAACCGAACTAGTCCTTTTAGTAGCCATTTTTAGAAATATTTATCTAGAAAGAAAGTATAGTTGATTCGTTGGTTTTTTTTTTCGCAGATTAAAGAATAGAACTGTAAATAATTAAAGATAACCTACGACTAGATGTTTTGTGTATTGAATAATTGTGCAAAGTTCCATTCAAATACGCTCATTATGCTTCGAGATCGACATCGGTTAAGTTGAAATAATTAAATTTGTGATACTATCCTTCTGTGGCGTTGTAACTTCCATTGATTGTCCTTTTGTCCTTTTTTGTAACTTCTCGTTTCGTTAGTGGAACTCGTCCAGCTGCATTATCTCTCACTCCTTAATGAAATCCAACGATATGAATTCAAGCCAGTGGAAATTTACGTAATATACATTATTTTTAGTAATTATATTGAGCCTTCGTTGAGTTTTTCTGGGATTAACTTCCGCAGGATATTCCCCTATCGGTTCTCACCTTCCATTAGGACGAGATCGGTGGTGGTATGATCAAATTATTATGATTATAACAATATTACATGGCTATTACGAAACTCTGTGGTCATCCAAACGTAAAGATTAATAGGCAAAAATGTAGGCAATTAGAGAAGTTATTCAAAATGATCTGCAATTCACCCTCACTTACCCGATATCAAAGTATGTATTTCCAAAACACGGGTCAAGCAC
>QYTT01090516.1:0-14290 GCA_006980735.1 Dasypogon diadema
TTCGAACCTGTTTAATTGAATGCTGTTCACAATATTTGTCAAATTCTTTTGAAGTAAATGCGCTCCCTCGGTCTGTAACTATTCGGGTTGGAGTGCCGAAATATTGTGTGACTTCTTCTAACATTTTTATAACTCCCCTTGTAGTAGTTGTCTTCGTCGCCTTCAACACCACAAATTTTGTAAACGAGTCAATCATACCAATCAAATACTGATTACCAGTTTTGCTTTTAGGGAAGGGCCCCATATGGTCGATGTGAACTGTGTGAAAGGGTATAGGTTGTCTCTCTGGCGTGTGAATATGATACTTAGTTTCATCTGTACCTCTTTTATTAAAAAGACAATCAATGCAGGAGTTAACATATTTAGTTACGACGGGCTTCATATTCTTAAACCAAAAGTACTTCTGTATAGTATCTAAGGTGCGCTTTATTCCACAATGGCCCATGTCGTCATGGGCCGCTTTAATTATTCGCCACCTAACACCGTGCGGTACAACAAAGCGGTCTCCACTTGAAGTTTTCTTATATAGGCGACCATCTTTTATCAGGTAATTTCCGTTAATGCCATCCTTGTCAGGGTGATTTTGTATCATTCCATTGAGTACCATTTTTATTTCCTTTAAGTAGCGATCTTGATCTTGTAGTGTGGATATCCAGTCTTCTTGAGGTGTTCCAACAATCATCATTTTACATGCTATCGTTTCCTTTTCAATGCCAGGCTCATGTGGAGAACGACTAAGAGCATCGGCGTGTGCTAACTGGGTACCAGGTCGAAATATCAAATCAAAACTGTATTCCGATATCTTAAGCCACCATCTGGCAATTCTGGGAATGAGATCCTTTTTCTCTTGTGTTAAGCGCAACGAATTACAATCAGTTACAACTTTGAAATGTTTATTTAAAGGATAACATTTGAAACGCTCTAAACTTTCCACCACAGCTAACGCTTCCAGTTCGTAACTGTGGTACTTCGCCTCAGTTGGTGTTGTTGTTCGACTAAAGTATGCGACGGGTTTGAGTTCGCCTTGCTCTCCTCGCTGCATTAAAATGCCTGCAAGCCCACAACTGCTTGCGTCAGTATGGAGCTCATGCTCCGCTTTTACATCATAAAGAACAAGTATAGGTCTTTGACACAGCATTTCCTTCAACTGTTGAAAGGCTCTCTCTGTCTCTTCCGTCCACTCAAATATGGCATCTTTTTTAAGTAACTTCGTTAACGGTAGTGCAATTTAGGAGAATCCTTTAATAAATCTTCGGAAGTATCCGGCTAACCCCAAGAACTGGCGTACTTCTCGCACATTTTCCGGCCTTTTATACTTCTTAACTGATGCAACCTTTTTGGCTCCGGGTTGGACACCATCTTGAGAGATCTCGTGACCCAGAAATTCTAATTTCGTATTAAAAAATGAACACTTTTTTACATTCAATGTAAGTCCGGCCTTTCGAAGTTCTATCAGGAAATGCCTCAACACCTCCAAATTTTCTTCAATTGTCTCGGTCGGAATTAGGGTGTCATCCATATAAACTATTATTTTAGTTCTGTCCATTTTACTAATAACTTTAGCCATCAAATTCATAAACACTGCAGGCGAATTAGTGAGTCCAAACGGTACACGTGTGAATTCGTAGTGCCCTTCAGGGGTAATAAACGCGGTATAGTGTTGACTTTCTTTTGCAATGGGAACTTGATAATATCCGCTAAGAAGATCTAGACTCGTAAATATCTTTTTATTGGCCAAAGAATTCAAGGTTTCTTCAATATTTGGTACAGGGAAATGTTGACGTTCGGTAATAGCATTAAGCTTCCTGTAATCTACACACATGCGCCATTCACCATTTTTCTTCGGAACGAGAAGTACAGGACTCGCATATTCGATGTGGATGGTTTAATAATATCTAAATCCAACAATTCCTGAATATTCTTTCTCAAGAAATCTCTTAACCCATATGGGACCTTATAGGGTTGGTATTTTACTATTTCTTTCCTTTTTAATTTAATGCTCATCTCTACAAGATCAGTTTTGCCCATCTCTTTAATGTTTTCTGCAAAGCAATCCCTATATTCAGTAATGACTTTCAATAACGAGTTTTTGTTCTCTTTTTTTACGTCGGCACAAGCTATTGCACTACTTATGTCAGTAAGGCAGCTAGAAATATTTTGGTCTTCTTTAGTTACAATCTCGTTGGTATCAATCACATTTAAAATCCCCCAGGTCTTGATTATTTTCACATTTGGTCGGTCTAAAAAGCTTCTACCGATTATCATTGAAACATCCTGTGCATCATCATTAACAACCATTATCTCTACGCTAGCTACTACTTCGTCTACACGTACAATCTTCTCTATTTTTCCCAAAACCCGTGTGTTCATGCCGCCAAAACCACGTAAGATCTTTTCGCAGTCTTCTATTAGCCAGTTACAACTGATAACCACAGAGTTTATGATGGTACAACACTCGCTTCCCAAGTCCAAAAGGGCTAAAATCGGATTATTCTCGATGTATACAATCTTATGATATTCGTCTTTAGGATAATCAACAATACTTATTGTATTCACTTTTGAAATGTTCTTATTTTTACACTCTTTTGCCGTGACCTATCTGTGAACAATTAAAGCACTTTCTTGTGTTGTTCCCCAAAGGACAGGTGTTAGCATAGTGTCCAATTTCGTTACAACGAAAACATTTCCTATTGTAGTTAGTACGAACAGTGTCTCTATTATGTTTATCACTTGGGTTATATTTTCCACTAAAATTTCTTTTTTCATGGTTTCTTGAAAATTGTCCTTCACTTTTATACGGATGTGCCCTATTTTGTTTCGGGAATCTACATACACTAAAATTAGCGGTATTTTTCGAACTCCTTATTGCTTGTTCCGCTAGCTGATTACGTCTGTGCCCTTGTATCTCCATTTCTTCAAACCATTTAATTTTTCGTAAGAGATCGGGTAAATTATCGCACTCGGATGCCATAAGAATATTCACAAGAGCTTGATTTGTTATGCCACCAATTATGTGATTAATTATAGTCGCATCACTTAAATTTATTCTTCTTCCCAAAGCAACTATATCATAAAAATAGTCCTCAATATTTTCTCCATCCTGCTTCCTCCGAGTCATGATTTCATACATTACGGTGGCGTCATCTCTTCCCGTGGGAAAACTCTGCTTAAGTTCCTCCTTAAAGGTCATCCAATTCTTAATAGAACCTTGCCTACTATCGAACCAGCGTTTCGCAGCGCCCTTTAGTCGTAACGATGCATAAAGCAAAGTTTCATCGTCCGTCCACCCATATACCATTTTCAAGCCTTCAACATTTTTAACCCATAATGCAGCATGTGGCTGGTTATTGATAGAAGGATTGAACTCTGTTATTATTTGGCTTATTTCGTGAAAGCCAACTTTCAAATTTGATTGCGCATTAATGGCTTCATTAACTGCGCTGGAACTTGGAGCTGGCGATTTTCTATTTATTAAGATTTCTCTTTCCCGTCTCAACAAATCTACTTCCCATTTAAGAAGATCTAATTCACTTAAATTTACACGTACCTTTTCAGGAGCTCTTAGCTCAGAATCCCCCGTTACCTCCATTTCAATGTCCTCCTGGCTGGCTGACTGACTTCCCAACTGGGTCACTACACTGTCCTCGTGAGACACAGACATAACTGATATTATTATTTTTTTAATATAAAAACCACTAGGACACCTTAATTTTTCCACAGTCTCTTGTTCACAGTTTTCACTCTTCGTTTAATTCACTGAGTGTTATTAACACAATATATCAATTTGCTATTTGAGTTTTTACACTTAGACACTTTTTTTAACGGCGCGAACACTTTCGACCCCACACCTGAGATATTAAAATTGAAAAATTCACAAATTTCAAGATTTAATTTTTTTTCACTAGGACGCGGATATTTCGACCAACCACTTTCCATGCCCGATAGCAATCTGAGCTTGCGTCTCAACAGGATTTCGCTTGTAACCTCGCATTTCATACACTCTTACCTCGCACTCAAATCTTATCTACTCCCTAATTATGCCGGCAATAAACCTAAAAGATCCATACCTGAACAGACACATTCTTTAATCCTTGAACATCTTCAATTCCTTTGAGGTGCCGCTTTTATTGCTCATAGAAAGTGGAAGACAGCATCACGCGCCGCCTGTCTTAATCACCTAATGTCACACCTTTGTTGAGGGGTTTTTCCCAACATTTGTTTCCCTGGGAAAAAGGCAACACCAGACGTCGCCTTACTTTCAATATTCTTAATACTTTCTCGAATCTGTTCGCTACAATCGGTCGACGATCCTCTTCTCCTGGTTGGGTTTGCTGGCTAGCTTTTGAGGTGACTGGCCGAGTGCTATTGGAATTTTCCTTGCCGGCCTGGGACTCGGTCTCATTCATCTTCCTCTGCTCTTTCAGAGCTTGACTCAGCCGCTTTCTTAGCTCTCCTACTGTTCCTCGGTCCTCAAATTCCGCTGGTGCAGCTCCTACTGTGATTCCTCCTTTTTAAGTGTGTATATCTCGCTCGGACTCTTCTCGGATTCCGCCATTTTCCTTATTATCCTCCTCTAATCTGCTTCTCTATCCGATTGGACTTCCTCTTCTGGTTTAAATTTACGGCTGCTGGTCTTCACAGTGCGGCTGTCTGGTTGCAACTGATGCTTGTCGTTCGCCTGCTGGAAACTGTTAGTCCCTGCTCGGGCGCCAAAATTTATAACGACGCTGTCCGGTAGTTCGGTGGTTGCTCGGGCGCCAAAATTTATAAGGTCATCGATGGATCGGTCAGGTTAGGGAGATTTGGTTTTCCTAGGGGTTCGCTCGCCGGACCCAGGGTCGATGGTTTTTAGGAAAACGATTCCCGTTCGGTTTGTAAACACTTTGTTTTGTAGCAGTTACATGCTACCCTGTATTTTGTTCGTTGTCTTTGTTAATATTATTTATGGTATTTATCGTTTCTGGAATTTAAAATTTATTGTAAAGGTAAATAAATTTTGTTGAAAATTTAAATTTAAAAAGAGAAGATTTGAAAGTGAATGAATACTTTTACTTAGCAGTGTATTCTGCAGTATTTGAATTCATTTGCCGCAAAATTTATTTATCAGACACTTTGATTTTGCGCATACAAAATAAAATCATCATATCTGATTTCGAGGCAGACACTTCGAAAAACTTTACATGAAACTCATATAGACACTGAAAATTTGTAAAAATATTATGTCAGAATTTATGTAGTGGTTTTTCATTAAAATTGTAATTCTTTCCGGTAGAGGTTTTGCACGTATAATTAGTGAAGTCAATTATTTTAATTTTTATCCCGGAAGTAAATATTTGTATATGAATTTAAATAATTACAAATAAACAATTATAAAATGATTAATAAAAAAGTTTCTTTAAATCGTAATCAAATAAAAGTGAGTTTTTTAAATAATAAAAGACTGAAGAACTTTTAGAAAAAGTGAAAATAAAAGGAAGAGGATGTCAAATACGAATAAGAGAATTTAGTGCACAAGATAATTTAACAATTTTTAGAAAAAGGTTTAGTTGTGGAAAATGGTAAGAATTTCACCCTAAACTATTTCAGTTACTACTTAGCAGCTATATTACAATATATTCTTAACTACCTTAATTAATACCTTACAATATTCATAAATAATTCATAGATGTTTAATACTGTCTCTTTCGGGTGTGATCTCTCTACACGACTGAGTTCTCGAGGTGTATGAGAGACGGGAAGCGCAACTGAAGATGAGAAGATGATAAGGAAACGGAAGGTGTTCTTTTTACTGTTTTATTCACTTCCACTCTTTCCTAACTTCGTTTTCAGTACTTCGCTCAATATCTTTTCCCTTGCCTTCTGTGCAATTGCACAGGGGATCTTACTAGTAAAATATAATTTTTTGACGGTAGTGTCCGTCGGTGCGGACCGCATCCCCCGCAGACCCCTAGTTACGCCACTGCATTAGAGATAATGGTTGCGTTAACACGTTGAGTACCCCAATTATCATAAAAGCTTTCGTGGGAGAATTACTTGGTAAAATGCATTTATTCGAAGAGAGCTTTTAAGTGCCGGTCGCCAGGGACTGGCGTGGCGTTTAACATGTTAACCGCCGTTAAAACTTCCCAAGGTGCTTTTCGCATTGATTTGCTTAATGATGGTGGGCTTCTTGAATAGTTTGCCGCTAAAATTAGTTTACCTGGACCGGAAAACTTATACTCTGTGACAAAAAAATGACTCAGTTTCTTTCCATAAGGGTGGCAAAAAGTATTAGTGTGCAAATCTCGTTAGATAATTTTTCTGAATTATCTCATCAAGACTATCTATGTTGTGTCGGAGACTTCCTCCATTTCAACGGAATGGGTCGAAGGAGGAGAAATGCCTTCTTATATTACACGAGTCTTAGGGTTCACTAGATCAATATCTTCCACCTTTGATTTTCGCAACTTACAGTCGGGGGACTGTCAAGACTTGAGCCAACGTAAACAATTTTTTTAACTATCTTTCGATAACCAAAGCTCACAGAAGCACGTTAAAATTCTTTTAAGTACTACTATTTCAAATTGCCCTTCTTAAATATTGGTTGGATAAAGTTTTTATTTTTAATCGATAATATCGTCTAACTTGTAATGAGATTCCTTGCAGTATGACGATTTATGGTGAAAATACTGATGCACTGATCAAGTCCAAAAAGAACTCGAAAAGGAGATTGAGTTTAAACGCAAATTTTACACTGTACATTAAACTCATCCCCGCCTCCCACTGAAATTGGTTATTCATAATTATTACCGTGAAATATATTTCAATAAACACTATAGATTCTCATTGACGACACATAAGCAAATCTGCAGCAAATAATTAGATTCCTTTTCCATTAAATATTCTGAAGTTGGTGTAAACAAAAGATACAAATTGCTACTGTCAGTTTGCAAGTAACATTAGATATAAATGGGTTTTCATAATAACTGTATAAAAATGAAGTATAAACAAACGATACAGGTGAGTTTAGTTAACGAATTTAGTTGCAAAATTGTAGATAGGTTTCGCTAAGATAAAAATCATCAAAAAAGAGAATAAATTATGTAATACTATATTTCGTATAGTTCTTGTTATTTAGGATAGTTAAACATAAAATTAAGGAAAGAATCGTTGAAATTATCCACAACAAAACACCCTTCCCGCCATCTATTTTGTCAAGTTATAAACTGTCAAGCAGCTTGCCGCCGAAATAAACGATCAAGTTGAGGTTCGACGGGCCGACGGATGAGGAGAAAGAAAATGTCTTTTGGGTTTGCTCTTCCGCTTTTGGTGGGTGTTCTGGCAACGTGGAGTTTTTCTTTTCTTTCTGCCCTTTCGAAGAAATTTAAAACTTATAAAGATTCGCTAATAAAAGTAAAAGTAAAAAAAGTTATAAGGAAGTTAAGAAGTTAAAAAAGTTCGAAGAAATGAAGTTGGAGTTGAAGAAAGTGGATTGAAGTAGAGGTAGACCGGAAGAAGATTGCCTACTTCGTGGAACTCACACGATGAACCAGGCCTGGGAGTTATATAAGTTAAGTAGGCAGGCTAAGATGTTCTATGCATAAAAATAATATTATTCTATAGTATATTGCAAAATTTTCAATTCTTGTTTTGGATGTTGTAATGTTGCTGCTTTGCATTGTCCCGCTTATCTTTGAAAAACTAATTTCCATGTGGCCAGCTGTCCCCTAGACCAGTTGGTTACAAACTAACTACTATTTGATATTCCAATGGATTACTGTTGAAGTTCTTTTGAATACCGCAAGTTTACATCTCACCATTTATATTACCATCCAATTACATCGTTGATCTCTTTTCAATTAAAGTTGTAGCTATCCACTGCTAGGGTTCACTTTCATTTGATTATAGTTAATTAGTGCTCAATCCTACCTACCTCCTATTTTAGTTCTTCTAAAGTCGATTACTGACTCTTGGGTGGTATCTTTCTAGGATAGTCAGGACTCTAGCGAAAGCTTTTTCACCTGGAAACCACTCCGCGCGTTACCCGGTAGTGAGCAAGATATAAACGAAGTTGTTTGTCACGGTTGATTTCTGAACTCAATAGGATATGGGCAGTTCTCCCAGGTGCCGCTCAGATTCAACCTCGATCTGAGCGACGCGTTAATCGGGAATGCTCGAGGTTTCGACGCAGGCTTGGGTAACCTGGCCGTTCTTGGCGATGTCATTGACATTTCTGGGGACGTCTTGATCCCAGCCGACACCCCAGTCCTGCGGGGAGTTATCTCTGCGGCGTGGGAGAGGTTCCGTCAGATCGACACCAGTAACCCTGGGTCGCGTATGGTGGATTCTTTCGTGCTTCGGAGACCTCCGCATACCTCATTTAGTGGGTTGACAACGCGGTCTATACGCGCCGCGTTTGTCGGCTTAACTAAATCCGCCGAGGTTCGCTGGACTGTCCAGGTGGCGCACACACCTCGGTGTTGAGCCGCGAGCGAAAGGTGGTATAACTGGTAAAGTTTTCTATAGTTACCCCACTTGCTTTAAAGACGCTGATGTGGCATTTAAGGAGCCTTGCAGGATTTCATGGAGTTTGTTGGTCGATTGTGCCGGCTGAGCAGCCCGTCATTCGGCACGGACCGATTAACGTTCTCCATGGGTCCGAGGACTTGTGGTGGGGTAGACCGTCTGCTTAATTTTGTCTTGCGCTTGGCTAAGTCGATGATTCACTTCTACTACATGAGAGCGGGGCAGGAGAATCAGGAGTAGCGTGACCTCAGGGGTCACCGGAGTGCACTCAAACAAAAGGCACCTCGTCGTCAGGTTGCAGAAGCGCATGAGCCTCGAATACCTGGTGATGGAACCTAGGGCCTTTAATGCCATCTGCGCCCCGTTGGAGGCCGCACGTGACGAGATGCTCATGTTCGGCTGGTAAGTCGAAGATGGGCGCCCCGGTGTGCATTGTTGACTGAGGAAGGAGTGCCCGCTTCGCGGAGCGTGGCAGCTTCATGTCCCAGTTTGGCTTCCTCTAGGAAGCTATGTTCGCTATATGTTTGTGCAGTTTTATATATCTATATTGAGGCTGGCTACATCCGATAGGCCAAGTTAGCTCCGCTCGAAGATGTCCCAATTGAAAGATCCCGTGACGTTTTTTGGGTGCCGATCCTTCTGGTCCCCCAGTGCTTTTGGGTTGACCGGCGTTCGAGGCCTAGGCCCCTTATGTTGGAGGACCCCATAGGGCCCCCAAGCTCAAGAACCAAAATAAATGATAAAAAAAATTATTGTAATGTTTTGAATTTTGTTGATTCTGTAGTTTCCGATAGTATTGTATATGATTTTCGTAATGGTAATTTTGTTGAATTTAATATAATTCTTATCTTGGTTTTTTCGTTTGGGTCAACTTACTTCAGGAATTTAATGATTTGGTTTGGGCTTATGATAAGTTTTTGGCAAATGTACATGAAGGTATCGGTAAGTAGTAGTAGTTCATGAAAAGCCTAAGTTACATCCTCCATGGTTTAATTGTGTGTTTCTGAGACTCAGAACCTCTAAATAAGGCACATAAATTATTCTTTAGCGAAAGAAACTCCTTTAATGCTTTTGATTTCAGATTATTACGTTAAGAATAAGAGTTTTTACTTAGATATAACAACTGTATAACAACTATAATGCCAAACATAACAATAAAACGTCCTGGTCATCTTTTAATTAAAAGCGTGCATCCTCTGGGATGCACTATCCACACGCAGTATAGTGGTGTTACTTCGACAACTTTTCAGGAAAGCACTGAAATATTTGCTAATTATTTCCAATCTAGATGTTATTCAGTCTACTGAATGTGAAGTCGAACAAACCTTGCGAAATTTGAATTCTGATGCATTTTTAAAAGTCGGATATTTATTAAAGAAGTGTTGTCGCTCTTTGGCACATTCATTTTCAATCTTTCATTGAGAACAGGTGTTTTTTTTTGATAGCTGGAAGTTTTCGTATATCAAATCTATTCATAAAGTCGGACCTAGTTTTTAATAAATAATTACAGACCTCTTGCAAAACAGTTGCCAGTTCTTAGTACCTTAAAAGTTTATTTAGGCTGATTACACACTGCACGAGACAAAGACAAGAAAAAACGTCTTTTGAGTTTTAAAGTGCGTTTGATCACAGAATGAAATGGAGTATTGCACATAGAATCAGCGAGACGTAGAGAAGTCATAGTAAAGACGTCTGGTGCTTAGTTGCACAGTGTAGAATTTAGGCGTTGTACATCAAAAGAGACACAGGCGACACGCGGACAACAAAAATAAGAAAGGTAAGACGCAAAAACGTATTGCAACATATTTAAATGAGGCCTTTCATATTGAGTTAGACAAAACAAAATATTCACTCAGAAAGACATATCTGACGTTGTTTCATGAATAATCGTTTCATTGATTGCAGTTATTAACATATTATTAAAAAGATTGTCTGCTTTTGAATTTAAAACAATTTTTGGGCCATGAATGAAAACATTTTTAATACTTACACCTTTCACGTAAAATCATTAGAAGTATTTAATTACGTCAACTATTCATAAAATTTATTTAAGAAAACCTAATGCACAATATAAACGACTAAAATCGTTCGAAAAAGTCTTTTATTCAGCAAAACCAAAATTTTTTCTTACTGGCTTCTCTGCAAAGTGTCAAAAAATTTACTGTATACAAGACAATATTATTGAATTTCATTTGCGCTTTCAGGGTAAGTCAGGGTTCAACCCTGAAAATGCAGCAAATGAAACATGAATTTAGAGTTTTGTAGTTGTAGTGGTAGGTATTTTGTGTTCATATTGTCAGTTTTATAGGTATGTAGTAGTGAACTCTACCAAAACTTTGGCTGAACTCGGGGTTCGAAAACTGCTATAAAAGGTTAACCCACGTTAACTCAGGTTAACCCAGGTTAACTCAGGTTAACCCAAAATTGTCAAATAAAACAACTTTTTAAAGGAACTGCTAGAAAGTGTCAAAGAAACTGCAGTAAAGTGAACCCTGAAAGTGCAAATGAAATTCAACATATATCTATCTATGGGTGCATTCATAACAATAAGCGGCCTTTAGCGGCTAGCCAACATTTTCGGCTTGCTTGTTATGAAAGCAAGGGCTAACTCATCCGCTAACTTAGACTTTGTCAGATTTCTTCAGCCCAAAAATTTGAGGTTAATTAAGCTAAGAAAAAGAGGAAGACAGTTTAACAACAAATTTGGCAGCAGAATTTCGGTGATTTTCGATGATTTTATTAATTTAATTCAGAAGAAAGCATGGAAACGAGGGTATTTTAAATTGGAAACTGTAGATACAGTGTTACAGACAGCCCCGAAGTATTACCGCAGATATATCTTCATACTTTTCATGTGAAAGCCATTGAATAATCTCTGATGCCAAGGCTCCAATACGTTTGACAACATTTTTAAAAATTATATGTCCAGTGCTTATTGGGATGTTAAATATATCACCTGCTGCCAAAAAACTTTCTGGCTTGCTCAGCAACCATATTGTAAAGGATAATTGCTTCAGTATCGCCTAATTTTCTGAAAATAAGCTGTAAATACTGCATTCTCAGGTACTTAGATATCGCAATTGAATCTACTAGTTCCTACTTGAAACGTTGATCTCGTCATTCGAAAGTGTCTTCTAAATTCATTCTCGCTGTATCCTGGTAGAGTACATTCAAAATAATTTTCATTTCTACAGTTCACACCTCGACTTGCAGTAAAAATTCCCAATGATGAAGTACACAGCTCCCTTGTAATATTCACTACTTCGGGAATATTTGATCCCTCATCACCCGCTTCAAAAACAATTTTAATTCCTGGTTATCCATTTTTACTAGCAATCAAAATTTTAAAATACCGCTTGACATTCATCGAACTGTCAAAATGAAGCTTCTAAGCCCATTATTCAGTAACACAAAAGCTGTCAGCTTATCTATTAGTCTAGGCTGACAGCGGCTACGAGTTATGAATGCACCCTATGTTTCGCCTTATGTTTAACTGGAAAAATCTCAGTTCAGTAACATATCTTTTGAGTTTAATGGAGAGAGATATATTTTGATGCACTTTTAGTCTCAACACCTGGTATGAGTTGGCTCGGAAACGCTCCTTCTATCTATACCTATATTAAGACGTCAATGGTCCTCTGATCCCGTATTCGACGACTTAAATGAAATGAAAAGAAATTATGAAATGTCTCCTGTTTTTGTCTTTTATAATTTACATCTGATTAAATTTCTGGAAGACAACATTTTGTTATGTATTTTAAAAAAATTTGCAATTACTAAATTCATTCATTAAAATTTTCTGGCATGGTATCTCTATTATTTTGCCATTGAATTATATTTTGATTTTGAAACAATTTTTCTAATTTTTGCATGGGATACTTTGACATCTATTTTATCAAAAAATCGAATTTCACTACATAATTAAAACAAAAACACTTGTTTCTTAGTTCCACAAAATTTGTTATTTGAGTCAAGCGAGCCTTCGCGTTCCGTCCTATCTAGACACGATCAGGGTTTAAACCATAGACGCCATTTTATAAATAGACGGAGCGTTTCCGAACAAACGCATACTAGATATTGATACCAAAATTACTTCAAAATATAACTGTCTCCTTTAAACTCAAAATATGGAACTGAACTAAAATTCTTTCCATTAGATATAAGGGAAAAAATAGATAGATGTATTTTTTATATATCTATCCTTTGCATCCTCAAAAATTTATTTGACTTTTTTCAGGCAAAGCAAAGAAAGAATTTCGATTTTGCTGAGTTAAAGTCTTTTTTGAACAATTTAGTAATTTATATTGCGCATAAAATTTTTAAAAATATATTTCTATTGACAATTGTCGTAATTAAATCTGACACTCCGTCCATTTATATTAAAACATCGACAAGAGCGGAATATTTAAATTTGACGTCACTGCTGCTGCTGCTGTGCGTTGACAGTCAAACCATTATAACAGTCCGATGGTAGACAGTCCATTATTAAAATTGGATCGCTATTCGACATGATAACGCATTCTTATTGTTAAACATTTCAAAAATGGTGAAAGATTCGCAAATTGCGTCCAATTTTTGGTAGACAAAATGTTCCAAGTGCATCAACTGTGATGATGATGTCAAACTATCGACACGTTCTTGTCCAGGTCGTTCAACAGAAAACATTATGGCTGTTCACCAGAAGGTGGCCGAGAACATCCATTCGGCATCGTGCTCAAGAATGCAACATTTCAAGAAGCACTCTGCAGGGTAATCTCAGGGAAGATTTGCGTCTTTATGGCAACAAAATCCAACTGTCCAACTGTCTCAGGCCTACAGTCCACGCACAACGAAAGGAGTTCGTTAGTTGGATAATTGAACAACAACAAGTGAACATGTTGATAGCTTTGAAAAAAGCAAAATTGTCACAATGTGACGAAAACCCACATGAGAGGACAATGCATCCCAAACCGTGATTGAACATTTCGTCAAAAGAACGGGAATGTGCCAGGAAAGCCGAGGAGGGCATTTACCGTATGTGTTGTTCCTTACATGTGGGATTTATGATTGCATTATGATTAAATCAAAATTTCGATATAATACCAAAAAAAAGCCGGACAAGTGCGAGTTGAACTCAAAGGTTCCGTACGATAAATATGTTATCTACCATGTTTTTTTAAATCTGACCCAAATTTGTTTGTGGTAACCAAAAAAGTTTGTATGGTACCGAATTGTAGAGGAAAATTGATGAATACAATGTTTATTGCTGAATTTTGTCTTGTCGTATATTCTTGAGTACGTGGACTAAGACCAAGAATATAAGGTATTCTGATATTTCATTTTTTGATTTGTTACGCACAATATTAAGAGATTTACCACGTTATTTTAAGGCCATAGACTTCTTATAGGTTTTCCTGTAAACTATAAGTAAATAACTATTTTCAGTATTTGTTTCAAAATTTTAGACTCATTAGTTTCGTAGATAAGGGTTTTTTTTTGGCAGAGGGGGGGAGTCAGATTTCTCCGCCATCAAACTTTGACCATGACTTTCTCTATCTCTCGTATAAAATGGATATGGACTCTGAAACTAACCACACTGAGACACTGAAGGTTTGTTCTTTGAGTGTAACCGAATGTCGTGGGATCATTTATATTTGAGCAATTCTGTGGAAGACAAGGTTGATCTTTTCACTGATTACCTAACCTACAGTTACAGTCACACGCACTAGGTATAATATTACGCGCAACAAGGTTACTATGTTATTGCGCTCCGCCAAACGAAGATATATCAGTGCGAAGTTGAATG
>QYTT01090517.1:6520-21579 GCA_006980735.1 Dasypogon diadema
GATTCATTTATGTAGATAACCGTAATAAATATTAAAACTATTTTAATGAAATATACATCCAACTCCTGTTTATGCAGATTGTTAGTGGCATGATTGTATATAGAATCAGTGTGGTGTCAATCGTTTATTTTATTGCGCAAGTGATGGTTCGTTTTTGGGGATCGTAAAGTCGTTATTGAAGTGGTTACTTTTTGTATATATAAGAAAAACTCGCGTAAAACTAAAATATTGGACGTGTAAATGGGTGCACAGAAAATCATATTTCCGTGCTATAAATATATTATTTCGAGAATCAGCAAATGAAAACCCATCAAGCCACAAAAACTGCTTAGGGATCACTGAGTGCCAATTTAATCAACTGTTAGACTTAACTGCCGAAAAAAGATACAAAAAGGCAAGGTCAAGCTACAAGTTGTACTTCGATATCTTGTATCTTATAGACAATAATATTTTCTTCCAGGCTTTAAATTGTTGCAACATTTCACAGCATTTTTCATACAAATCAGCAACAGCAATACCATGCTGCCATATAAAAAAAATATATATATATATATAATTATAATTATTTAATTTCAATTATTTATGTAGAAAAAACTATGTTAACTTTTGTTAAAAATGAAATTTTTCAAAGAGCGATCTCTCTCTCATGTTTCAGATCTATTTAGTGTTGGGTATTTACAAGTTGTGATGGTGCTGCATGCTCGAGTATTGTCATAAATAATATATTATTATTATACTTTTTATAAACAAATTGTACAAACAATAAAAGATTAAGACATACTTATTAAGTCGACAGAAAAGTTATTTCATTCTACTGAATAGTCTCTGAGATATATCTTGATATATCTGAAGTAGCTGGCAACAAACAGGGAAATATTTTCCTTATTTGAATCATCATCCAAGCTTGCCAATAATAAATCGATTATTTAACACTATAAAAATTACAATATGAGCTAAATTTGTTTCAGAATCCAAAGAATGATGTCTTCCCAGAAGATTGGGAAGACATCATCAAAGCATTCGAGAAACACTGCCATTTTCCGAATTGTGGAAAAGCGATTGACGAGGAGCACGTAGTAATAAGATACCCTCCAAAAAGTGGAAGCGACTACTTTAATTACAAGCGAAATTTCAACATCGTTCTTTTCGCTTTGGCTGTTAGTAACTTGGGCTTTCGATACATTAATGTACGAAATTATGGACGAACGTCCGATGGAGCACTATTTGCTCAATCTTCCCTTAAAGAAGCAATTGGCAAAGGATCATTAAATGAATCGCCAGGTATAGTTTTCCTATGCGATGAATTGTTCTCGCTAACAACATATTTACTGAAACCATATACGCAACCCTTAAAACTTTCTAAGGAACAAAAAATGTTTAACTAGCTTTTAAGTCGTCGAAAACATATTTTACTTACATCTATATTCAGAATTTTTGAGAGACCAATAGTAGTTCTACCGGAAAACGTTGAGGAAATCATTACAACATGTTGTGTCGTACACAACTGGTTAAGACTAATTGAATAAGGCTAATCTACTGGCTGGTAATTTCGCCTCAAAGTCGCACCTCCCTCCTAGTACTCAGGTACCACCACTGACCTTTAATAAATGGACTAACCAAATTGCTATTTCATGTGGGCCCAATTATCCTAGACACAGAATACCTATCGGAAAATTTTCCTGGAGACAGAATACTTATCGGAACCGAGAGAGAATGCAGTTCCATTACTTTTGGTTGTTTGGTGTCTTTACAGTTCGGGAATTTACAGTGCAATGGAGAATGCTTATCAAAAGGCAGAAATATAATAGTGTATAGTGGTGCCATTTATCGTAACACAGGTTGGTTAACATGCGTAGTCCATATTTATTTGTCGATGGGTACCACCATCACCTTCTCCGTGCGACTATAATCAAGGAACACTTCATTTCCGCACTCGTGGGGTTCACTGTAAAAAATAATTACTACGATAAAACTAAGAAATCAGGACTCCTAGCATTAAAACAGTAATATTACTTCACGAAGTAAATTAGCGAGATGTACTCATACTAAAGGAAAACTGTGCTATAAATGTAGTAAAAGGTTACTCTGCGAGTGAATAAGAATACATAATGTTGTAGTAAAATTTGTTCGTCTGGTAGCGAGGTTTAACATGGTTGTATAGTAAAATTCACATGGAAATGTAGTGACGTTTACTTCATTCTAATGTAATCTTGCTACTACGGTAAAGTAAACTTTACTCTAACTTAAATTAATTTCATTGAATGTTGTATACAACATGATATTATTGCAACTGACTTGCATACACATATATTATAATAATAATAATATAATATATGTATATGCAAATCAAATGGGGATGGCTTAAACAGATTGAAACGAATGAAGGGATTTATTTATTCATATAAATGTGCTTTAGGCACAAATAAACATATAGCACAGCACTACTTTGTTTACACTTCTAAACTCATCTCTGCTACCGCACATCGTATGGCTTTTATTGTCATGCGCACAAATTTTCCGCATGCCTACTATGTCGATTGTATCGAAATTACTCGTTTTTAGAGTAATATTCTTCTCCGATGCAATTTTAATCTTCGACGTAGTAAAAATATTGCACTTCATAACACTGTTCCTATTAAGGGCCGGGAAAATTACTGCACACTCTTCAATTTTATCTTATGTGTGGTAAATACGCTGCAAACAAGTAAAATTCCCGAGTTTACTTCACATAGTGTAAATTTAATAAATCATTTCTAGTAAATTTCACTTGAAAATTGTGATAAATTTCGACGTATTTTTTACAGTGTTCATAAGAGGCTTGCGACCCTTGATTTGTCAAAGTCCACCGGACCTGATGGTATCTGGCACTTGCTTCTGAAGTGATGTGCCTTTTCTTTGGGTAAATCTCTGAGGAAATTATTTCACTTATCCTTATATTTCACTTATATGCAAAAGGTAGTTTCCTATTATCATGGAGACCCTCCCATCTTTAGCCAATTCCTAAAAAGAGGGGAATGCGTAAAATACCTTGAAAGTAATCACTTTATTCACGATCGCCACTATGGTTTCCGGACGCTCGGCTTGATGACGTTCTTTACAGGACGCTGGCATTAATGCCTCCATAATTTCGGCAAGTCGGGAGTTGTTGCGCTCGATACCTCGATACGTCTTATTACTTGGATTCGAAGTTTCCTTTCTGACCGTTCCGTATGTGTTACTTTGAAAGGTATCACCTCAAACTCTTATAATATATATAATACCGTAAGATTCTGTACTGTCTCTCAATATTTTCCTACTTTTTATTAATTATCTCTTATCCCTCACTTCCAATTCAATTCACAGCTTTGATGACGATAGTACCCTTGATTTTGCGTACTCATTTTGATCAGTTGTTAACTCCCGTAGTAACACCACTGATCTTAATGGAACACGCGTGATTGGATCGCTTAAAAACGATATTTAGAGAATCCTCAACTCACGTCGAGTTTGATGCATCCAAAATTCAAAGCTGTCTAATCTCTCTCAAATGAACTCCAAATCGCCCACCATCCATCTTTGTCCGCGGGGTGATCATTTCAAACTGTCCTAACTTGAACGTCTTAGAGATTCAGGTATCCAATAATCTTCAGCGATACAAAATATATTTTATCCCATTTGACCTAGCGCTGATTTGTAGGGCTTCTATCACCCCTAGCTTTGAATTTAGCTCAGCAGGATGCACTACATTGTCTGCGTTGGATAGAGTTCAAAAAAAGGCTTTAAAAGTTAATGGCGACTAGACGATTACCACTAAAATCGATTCTCTGGGGCACAGATGCAATGTTGCATGCCCTACGCTCTTTTATCGCTACTTTCATGGACATTGTTCGAACGAAATCTCTGGTCCGATTCCTTGTAGATCAATTCCTACGCGTGATACCCGCGCATTTAGCCCTCTTTATACTCTCGTCCTTGAGACTCGATTAAGCAGAACAGTGAAATTTTGCGAATCCTTCTTCAGCAGAACAATTCCAATACGGATCAGATTACCATTTTCTGTTTTCCTCCAGGATGAGGAGAATCATTCTGTCAGCCGAGCATTAATTCCAATCAGGAGATTAGTAAGAAGAGATTCCCATAAATATATCGAAATCAATTATAGGGAAGCCTACACTAAATATTTTGCAAATGTTTTCAATATGTTTTGAGTAAAATACATACAAAAACACTGAACAAGGTATGCATTTTGGTTTTAACATGTTCCCTGCCAGACTTTAATCACTGAGAGTAACTCTCCCATATACGTTCAAATTACTTCTAATATTCTCATGTAAGAGAAACGTGTAGCGAAAATAGTACACGTGGCAGGGAAAGTGTTAACAGCTACAATGGTTATCTCAGGTTCTTCCACTACATCGGCTTTGCTTTTATAAAAAAATTTGTATTGGAGAGGTAGTCATCTGCCATACCCACTGAGATATGGCGTCTTACAGAAATTGCGTCCGGGTTGGTACCTACAAGTGAATATTAAATCACAACTTCTGAATCCTTGCATTTACATAATCCATACACGTAATGAATATCAGTATATTGGTCATCAGAGAGATAGACCATGTGTTACGTGCTTCGGGCGGATCCTCGGAACGAAAGCGATATTTGTTGTGAAACCCCCTTGTATTGCTGTTGTATTGTCCCACAGTGAAATAGACGAGCCAAGTGATTCTGCAAGGAATTTATTTCCATTTCAGATTAGGAAAAGTCGGAGAAAGCGATTACCGATCAGCACGGTTGACGAAACCTGAAAAGCGAATTGTTATGAGGGCGTTTTACCAAACAATATACTTATCTCAATCAGAAGATGATGTTAATCCGTCCTGGAAGTTGAGGAAGTACATCGACTATAGCCAGACACCACAAAATTTGACTGACTGAGGAGAAGATCATTGTAGAAGAGTATATTTGATCAGGTAGTTTAAGGAAGTTAGTGTTAGGGATTTTGGTTAATGGATTGATGTACAGAATATGAATTATCTAATTAGAATTAATGGAATAGGTTAATTAGTCTGAAATTTTGCATTGAAAAGTATTTAAAAGAATTAATATTTACCTGAATAAAATTCTTGGTAACAAGGAAATGCACGATATCAGCAATGACCCCATTACAATTTATCTGAAAAAAAGGAAAGATTGAAAGATTAAGATTTATGAGTATATCATTCGGAGATAATACTTACCGAATTCAAACTTCCTTCTTTCAAATAAGACTCACCACAGAAAACGCGACACTTAACCTAAACTGGCTGTCAAAGTCCGAAAAAATATAAAAATTTTCCGACAATGTCAAGAGGAAATAAAACCCTTTGGCAATGTTTTAAAGGAAAATTAAAAAAAAAATAATAATATTTAAAATTTCCAATCGATTTGGAAAGCTTCATTAAATCCTGGAAACTTCCAAATAGGGGTCAAAATCATATAAATTGTCCGTCCTTGGAAGTTGAAGATCATCGATTCCAGAGAGTACAAATCACACCACCGTGTTCTAGTTGAAAATTTAAAGAAAATTGTATAAGGAGACTTGGTAACGGTGATTGAGGTCAAGGAAGGAAGACGATTAGGGATAAATTCGAGGAGACGGGATTTTCAGACATTAAGGACGGCCCGAGGAAGCCCAAAAGATAAGTACCTTCAAGGTCTCTTCATTTTAAATTCCCTAAGAACTTTGAATCTCATTGCGATACGGTGCACTGCCTTGCATTGGATTAAAAGTCGAATAATTGCAGTGTAGAATGACTTGTATAGCTATGTTTGAATCTGTTAAGCACCGAAGCAAAGTAGATAACAGTACGACCCGAATTCAATTTGTTTTCCTTTGATTTGTTACTGCCTGATACTGATTTAAATATAGTGATTCTTAAACAAGTTGCTGAATTTTTGTTGATACGCAGGATAGTGGCCGACCTTAGACCTAAATAATCGAGTTCGTGGACTCGGCTAGGAAAACACCACGTGGCGCCCAATTAAGTGTTTAGTCGCGAAGGGTATGAAAAGGGGTTACTCAAATCCACCCCTTTTCTCTATATAGTCGGCAAAGGAAGTTATCCACCGAGCAAAGAAAGGGCATATTTCTGAGTACCTTTTTTATCTGAAAAACATTTTAGAACGCTTTAATTTCGAAAACATCGATAAATATGATAAACTACCCACGGGTTGGTTCTTTTATACATACATTCTTTAATTCTTACTTATATTCAGTTAGAAGAAGGTCAGTTTGAGCGTTGTTGAGAAGTAAAAATTGTGCATTTGCTACCTATTAATACGAAAACAAGAAAGATAGAAGAAGAGGAAGGTAGAGGGATCGAATGGTAGTGAAAGGGGGATAAAACAAAAAAAGCTAGAAGATTAGAATTAAAATTGTTATAAAATGAAATTAATATCTAAAAAAAAGGAACAGGAAATTTTTACTTTGCAATGGTATTATAGTGTTCCACGGTGAGGAAAAAGACGGCAGAGGTAAATCCGAGGACTGCGGAGGTAAATCTCTGCACCAGCGGCCACCCCTCAGTCCTCAGGTTTCTGGAGGTCAAAGACCCTGAAATAAGCCAAGAAGTAAGGTAGGTCTAGTTGGCAAGTTAACACCAGTTCGTAGTGGAGTCGACAGCAAGGCAGCGGAAAACTGCCAACGACCCTGAAAAAAAGAAAATTTTCTATGTTTGAAAGGCAATGTTCGTTAAGTGGAAACAAATAGATGAAATTATGATTTTATTACAATTTCTTTGAAGTGCCATGTCTCAGTAGGTATGGCAGATGTCTCCCCCCCCCCTTTCCATTCTTTTCTTAGAATGACAGAAAAAAACACCCCTTAAAGAATTAGTATCTGAAACTGGGACACCCTGTACATTTTTAAGCTGAAAGCTTTCACTACAAACATTTTGGTTGTTGTTTAATCAGAATCGGTTGCATTATTCGGATATTTTCAAAAATCTTATTTTTAGCAATTTTATTTGTCATTCGTGCCAAGGAAATGATATGCGAATTTTGACTGCTTTTAAGTTTCGAATGCCTTTTTCAAATACAGTTGGAATTTTGAAAATTCACTCCACACCGCATTGTATACTCAGATTTTGCCATTTTTGTCACTTTTAGGAGTGTTTCACACTCTTAAGCCCTTTGAGAGCAGATGTAAAAAAATACGGATCGTTTATTTTTCAATCCCCTGTAACATAACAAAATTTGAAGAAAGCCAGAGGCGGGCACCTCAAGACAAGACCTTCTATTGTTAGTTGGTTGGTTATTGGTTGTAGGAAATTTTCATGCACGGGGATGAAAGGCTTTTGTGAAAAGATAAAAACCTTTAATTGTTTTCTCACCACTACGAACTGGACGTTTCGATACCCATGGGTATCCGTGAGGTATAAAAAAAGCTTCATTCTCTCTAATATAATTTTTCCATTTCATTTTTCCTTTTAGCAAATTATACAGACCCCAAGAGCGATGATATTGAACAGTTCTTTGATTAAAGTGCTGACATTTCAGGCCGACGTTAAAAGTTTCCTAAAGATTTTCCTCATAGCCTATTGAATAAGGTCTTCATCAAAAAACTGATGTGATATCTGTTTTCTAATCGGCAATTATTATAAAAGCTTAAAGTTAATTCGTTACTCCAAAAAAGAAAAAAGTTTTTCGCAAACTTAATATAGTTTTTATTATTTCCATTATTGAAATAACTCGTGTCTTTTAAAATTAATGAGGAATTAAATTCCCTCTCTAAGTTCTGTTCCCTATCGCAGGAAGCTATTTATCACACGCGAAATCAGTTAGACAATGAGATAGCAAACTTTTCCCCAATGATTTGGTTCCTAAACGTGCTCCTTTTGCACACCCCTTCCAGCAGCATATGTTCATGTGCGATTCACCTTGAGTAGAAGGCATGAATCCTTCCTTGAGCTCCTGAATCCGATTTATTTTTAAAATGCCTCAGGGATCGATTATTGCCTTCGAATATACAAAACGTGTTTGAGTTGTTTTTTTTTTTTTTAAAGAACAGAATTCAGTCATGAGCCCTCCGGATGTGGGAGACAATATCGCACAAGGGCGGAAAATTATTGTCACATTTGGCAATCATCTGATGAATGGGCTGCGCGTTTGATTTTGATACGGAGAATCGCATTGACTTACTTTTATCTGCGGAATTGTACTCCACCCACAATCAAACAAACTGCAGAAGGTAATAAAAGTGTCAGTGCCAACAAAAATTACACCTGCAGCAGAATCTTAAAGTTATCAATTATTTCTATATAGTTAAAGGATTTATTTTTTTATTGGCTCACTTATTTAAATTCAATGAGAGTATAGCTGGTTTTAAGTAGGTTTTGTTTGAAATGTCAAGTAAGGGATTTCGTGAGTTACCTGCGAAAAGTCATCTTTGATAGGGAAAAAGTTAAATGGACAGTCGCTTCCTTTCAACTCTTCAAGGCCCCCAGAGGAGATGGGAATTTTCCAACTCTTCTGCTGATCCGTCTTGGATACGTTCTTGATCCGCTGATTGGTCTATTTAAAGCTAGCTGCAATCGGGGTACATCCCATGGAGGAAGGTGACGGTAGTGTTCATTCAAAAGCAAGGCAATAGACCTTTTGGGCTACTTAAATCTTACAAACCACATTAGGCGCGCACTGGAACGCTAAATCCCTCTACATGCTGTTCATTACGCCCACACTAAAGCTAAATAAACAAGATTTAGAACGCCTTTTTGAACAGTGAAGAAGGTTTTGACAACACAAGGTATAACTCGATATATAAGGCTCTACGTACTAGAAAGGTGTCATGGGTGGCTGTGATACTCATCGAGCGAAACGTCTTCTCCATAGGACACACAATGTTCTGCACCAAAACAGTTAAAGGCTGTCCTTGGGGCGGCATACTATCGCCATTGTTATGGTCCCTAGTTATAGACGATTTTCTAATGAAACTGTATGAGCTCAGCTATGAAGCCGTAGGCTACGCAGACGACCGGGCAATCATTGTCACGGAAAAATTTGACTCAACCGTCTCTAGCGTTATGAAGTCAGCCCTTCATGAGGTCCATAAGTGGTGTGACCGTGAGCGCGTTAATATCAAGCCAAGCAAAGCGGATCTTGTACCCTTTAGACAGAGGTACCAACTGGACCTGGGTACAATATTTAAAAAAGTAATGGCTATTGAGTACTGAGTATTGAAGTCAAATATCTCGGCTACATAAAAGACTGAACTGGAAATTGGAATATGTCTTAAGTCACGGGTCATGTGCGCCTGTAAGAAGCTCTTTGAAAGAACCGAAGATGATCTTCATGATAGATAACACGATTGTACAGCAGAGCTTGGCAAGAATTCTTCCAGTAGCATAGAAGTTTGCCCCAGAATACCCTTCAGATTTTCGACCAATTAGTATACTGTGCTTACTATCGGAGGTACTGGCAAGGTTGATGTAGCAACAGCTTCTTCCCTACCTCGAGTGTAATTTAATCAATCTGATTTTCTAATTTAATCAATCTGATTTTCGTAATTCCCACTGTCATTCTTAAGGTATCCTTAGACATAAGATATGCAACGGATTGTGGAGATTTTGCTATGTTGATTCTACTCGATTTTTCAAAATCTCTCGATAATTTTAAGCATTTCTGTAGTATCTCTATTTGGTAGTTTTTTTCATCAGGACGTAGTCGTCAAGTCAAAACCGATAACCCTTTCTTCTCTGCGTCACTTCTGATTCGGAGTGTACCTCACGACCCGCTGCTTTTCAGCATTTTTATCAATGACTGTGGGCCTCCTGAAGGACTATGTGTTGCGTACTAATTCTGAAATGGATGCAATATACAGGATATGTGTTACAAACTGCAAACTGCAACTGTAAATCCTGGAAGGTTTGAGTTTATAGATTTTTCGGACTTATTAGCCCTGTTCGATGGCGCTGCTTCGTGCAGAGCAGATCTTTGATTCGAGTGAAAAAGTCTAGCAAACAAAAAATCTCAAAAGAGTTCTGCTCTGATCCGAGCAAGTTTATAAGTTCTCTGACAGTTGGAATGTGTCATATTCCAACTCTTGCTTTTGTTGCAGATGCAAGAAATCCTGCTATAAGTTGCTCTAAGTTGTTCTGCTCTTTTTTCATCAAACACAAGCAGAGCAAGTAGAGCAGTGCTCTTTTCTTCTTGAACACAGAGCACAGCTATAAATTGATCTTTTTTGCTCGGATCAGGTCACCGAAAACAGCTACTGTCTTACTTTTCTTGCATATGATCTGTAGATAGTTAGTTAGCATAATGATTAGTTCTCTTTTTATCCTTTTATCTGTTTGAACTGTTTTACAAACCTCTGAACTGTGTTAAATGCAGGGGCGGCTCGTCTAATGAGGTCACCGGGGCCGGGCCCCAGCAAGAATTTTAAAAGCATGAAAATTAAAAGTTTTTAGTATTCCCGCATTTGGCCGAGCGTGGCCCAGGAGGATATGAAAATGTTGGATACAGCGGGACCTGAAATAATGACTTTAATTTCGGCAAAACTTTAGAGTGATATTTTAGAACTATCGTGCGATTAACGAAATTCTAGTCTTCAAGATCAAGGAAATTTTTCTTTAGTGGCTTAAAATTAATAACTACAAAGGAGATTTTTACCTTGTGACATTAAATTAATCAGAAATATTCCTGCTATATGTAAAACAAGTGATTTTCATGAATTTTTAAAACATTTCAAATATTTTTTATTTTATTAAAATATTTATGAACACTTTGGACTTTTCGTTGCTGTAGTGTTCGATTGGCGGGAATTTTCATACGAAATCAAAAATATTATTATTGTATACTATTTTGTTGTCGATAAACCAAAACAAAAAACAAAAAAACTTGAAAACGTGCAAAAATTTAGGAAAATTTCTCGACTTGAAACAAAGTTCTGATTTTTACGGCAAAAGCGGTTAATTTTTATGCCGTTACAAATGTTTGAATTGTTGTTTTAATATGTAAATCATACATCAGGTTCATATAGGAAGGTTTTTAATACTTTATGAAAATAATTTAGAATAAAGTTTTTTTTGCTGGCTTTCCTGCCATTTTCGAAAAAGTCATTTCCAGGAAAAGCGTTTCAAAGTCCGTGATATAGAAAAGCAATGATCATAGTTAGCTGTACCAGGTAGAATAGTTTTTTTTTATTTCATTTGATTTATTTTGGGTGGAATTGCCCTTTCTGTGAGAAAGTAATAATTGTGTTTTTAGTAATTTACCAATTTAGGTAAACGCGAAGCCTTGGCAATTTAGGCTATGAACCCAATTTCGTAGGGTATGTTAATATTATTTTAAGTTATTTACTAATATATAGATATGTTATATAAGTTGTTTACATAAAATGTAATTGAATAAGTTTCGCATTTTATTATATATTCACTCGGCTTGAATACCATGAAAATATATATTATTCATTTGGCCCCACCCGCTGTTTACACCACGAGCCGCCACTGGTTAAATGTTCCAATTTTAGTATATGTTCTGCCCAAGCAAGAACGCCGCCACTGGTTAAATGTAATAATGTAATATCATCTAGTCCCAAGTTATAAACTTTATAAGAGTGTACTGTTACCAGCAATAAATTATCATTATCATATTTGGAGAAATCGGTACCACTCGTCAACAATATCGTTCAGTTTAGAAGAATGAATAAACTCCCGGTCACTTTTCAAAAGAGCTCTCATATTTTTACAGCACTCTGACTAATTTGCTAAATAAATACCCATGAAAATGACCATACCCGATAACGACTGTAAAATTTTCCTATCTTTTGGATTTTCTAATAAGGGCTTTTAGTCTGCAGCGCAGTACAAAAATCGTATTACCTGTGGGATGACGTGATACCTATTCAGCCCAGGTGCCTTGTTATTCGGTTCTACATATATCTGGAAATCCTTCGCCCACAAATATTTGGAATTAAACTGCACAAGCTATCTTTATACAGCTAAGGCTCGAAGAGGACCTGTGAGTTGTGAAGATTTTTTTACAAAGATTAATTTTAACATAGAAAATATTCACTCTAAATTCCTATCACAAAGTGGTCTTTTGATCCTTGCATTAACCTGAATAATCTAACTTTAAAATTTATCTCAATCAAGCACCCATCGGTGGGTGGCATAGTCGCGCGTATTGCATAACGCCTAGAATTAAGGGATTATCATTCTGAATTTTGCGGCTACATAAAACAAACAAAGGGTTGAACTGACCACACAAAATCCAATTTTTAAAGATACTTTCTCAACTCAGATATCTTCCGAATGAAGGATTTAATGGACTTAAAGAACACTAGCGCTATATATTAATTCCCTCCTTAATATATTTTAGCAGTGACCACTGAGCATAGGGGAAAGTGAGGGAATGGCAGGCGCCTGTGGATAACACCGCGCTTACCAGTTTACCAAATATGGAGCATGAATATATTTTTTTAGTTAGTTTTAATTAGAAACAAATGTCACTGAGACTTCTGTTTGATTGCATTGTTCTACTGTGCTGTGAGTAATAGGATAAGGCCACAAAAAGCAAATAGTGCCATAATTTTTTAGTGACAAAAGAGAGTTGATATTGTGGCAGTGCATTTTTAGATCAATATAAGATTATAACTTCTCGAATAATTTTAAATATTAATTAGCTTAAATGGCGAAACATTTTTCACTTCTAACTCAACTCCTTTTATAACTTTACTGAGGACGCTTTTAGACTTTTTGCTAATTATCCTGTTGATAGGTTTCGGCATGTGGAGATTGATGGCCGATGTTCTTCCTCACTTCGTGTATCGGCTGGAGTTCCTCAGGGACCGCTCCTATTCTCTATGTACATTAATGACATTTATAAGTTTCTGAAACATGGAACATCCATATATACATGGATAATGTTCAAATATATTTTCAAACACCCTTGGAACTTATTGAGGATGCTGCATCTCCAATAAACTTGTTAGCTATTTTTCATTGTGATCTCAATTCAAATCAATTAAAACTAAGTCGTACTAAATGTAATAGCATCGTCGAATTTAAAGATAATTCAGATACTTTGTCTTTTCCGATGGTAATGCTTGGTAATAATAACATTCCTTTCGTCAGCAACATCTAAAACTTAGGTGTGTTTATCAACAACGTCTATGGCTGGTCAGATCATGGTAGACTATGTAATTGGAAAGGTGTATGGTGCTCTGCGAAAGCTTCGGGTAACCGTTCGTTTGATTCCGAGGTCAACTTGAGGCTTGCTATGATCTTGATTATCCCGATTGTACGTTTTGGCGATGTCATCTATGAACTATGCTGCACTAGATATGTTTTTCTTCTAAGACGGTTCGATCATATTTATCCTTACTCTAAAGCAATATTGAACATGCCTTTGGATAGTTATTTTAAATATCGGATCTGTCTTCACATTTATAATTTATAAATGAGTTCCTGTGGTAGATCTTGTAATTTAAACATTCCACGATACTCATGTCTAGTTACCAGCTGATCCTTTTTCGGTCATGGTGTGAGAATTTATAATAGGCTTCCTCTGAAAATCAAGCGCACGGACAGTGTAGAAAGTTTTGGAAAGCGTTTGCATTATTATTTCTGCAATGAGTAATTTGTGGTATATATTTTTAGTTATTTTAGTTTTGCAGGTATTGCTTTAACCACTATGTGTTTATACAGAATACTGTACTTCTTTTAATATTTTTCTTCTGTCTTTATGTTACCTTTCTTTGCATTACAATGTTTTATTATTGAATTTATAATAGCACTAGCTTTTGCCCGCGACTTCATCTGCGTAGTTACTTGGGGCAGTCTTTTTATTTTTAGGATACTAATGTTGCAAATAATACAAATACAAACTAACTGCAAACTGCTGTGATTTACTCTAAATATTTTAAGACATTTTTATAAACTACGCTTTTTGTTTTTCCATCCTTCGACCTCTGCTAGAACTACGCGCTAGATTAGATTTGCGTTTGCAAGGCATATCAGAAGCATAAATAATACGTCGAAATAATAAAAATAAGCAAAATACTTATCAAAAAACCGGAAGAACTTTATATTAAACAAAACTACTGTATTTTACTTAGTGATGCTTTCCTCACCGCGCTCCGCCGCGCCACCGCCGCGTACGTTGTGTTAGACAACAAATGTTTAAGTATTCTGTTTTTCCACACGTGTCCCGGGTGAATTTCCTTAACATGTATATCTCTCCGATAAATATAGTAAGCATAGGTAGATTTGTTTGGACTTCCATACAAACTTTCATCCCCATGTAGGTCGAAATTTCAAAAACGCTTGAAAAAAAGTTTAATTATTTCTTATCACGCGCCTAAATACAAAGTTTCATGGTTAATGACGGACTACCATACAAACTTCCATCCCCTATTTCACCTCCTCCTCGACAAAAGGTAGCCTATGTCCTTCTCCGAGGTCTAATCTATCCCTGTACCATCATCAAAATCGGTTCAGCGGTTTAGGCATGCAAGCGTAACAGACAGACAGACAGAGTTACTTTCGCATTTATAATATTAGTATGGATATGGATTACTTGTGTTATTTAATAGGATTTCATAATCTTGCAACACAACTGGCAAATAAATTTGAATTTGAATTTTAAAGAACTTGGAAACTAAGCAATCATATTAAATCCAAACCTAAAGGGCGACAATCATATTTAAATAGTTTGTATTTTTATTAGGTAATATTAGAGTTTAAATGTTTACGAAAGGCTGCAGGTATCAAGTATTGTAGACGTATTGATATTTACTTTTTCTTAAGGGCGAGGTATTTCCCCACTTTCCCCTACGTGAATTCATTTTTTACGTTGCAACCAAAAATAAGGAGACATACTATGAAGCTTAGCACAGCTTTCCGGTAGAGGGTGGCGGAGGTGAAGGCGATGACAATACCGGTTTTTGAGCGGAATGGAAAGGAGACCTTGGTCATCTCTTGGTTCTCCATATAAATTATGAGAAGGGCTATAGTGTCAAGAAGACAACCACCCTCCACACATAGTGATAGTAAAGGAATTTAGTCGGGGCATATTGAGAAATTTGGACTCGTAATTTTGGCGAA
>QYTT01090517.1:25992-39861 GCA_006980735.1 Dasypogon diadema
ATTTCTTTAACATTTATTAACATTAAGTGATCAGTACAAAATAGCAAGTCGTAAAAACAATTTACATTCATTTAAAGTAATTAACATTGAATTAAGGGAAGGTGGTAATGAAATGGCTAAAATCCGCAATTTTCATTAAAAGTCCATTTTTTCTTTATATTACCTTAATGGAAAATTGAAAGCGTTTAAACAAAAAAAAATCCTTGTTGCAATATATTTTTTAAATTGAATATATTGAAAAGCGGTGTATCTTTGTCCCTTCCTATTGCACCCTGTTTTTAAGAAAGTTATATTCATATTTTCTTAATCTATATGCAGGGTGTTCAATTTTGAATGTTACTTTTAAATTTTAGATTAAACAGAGAAATTATTAAAAAAATTTCAAATATTTTTATTGGAATATAAAATACACACGTTCCGGTTAACGATGAAATACAATATCGAATAAATGACCTCCTCTGCTAGCTCAGCAAGATATCATCTTTTTACCAAAATTATCCGTCACATTTTTGGATAAATTCGGCTCTAACAGACCAATTTCTGTTGAATGATGTTTTCTTAACCCCATAGGAAGAAATCTAAAGGCGTTAAATCAATCTGGGTGGCCAATCAACATCTACGCTTCTTGAAATTATTTTGTTAACAGATTTCTTCTTTCCAAAGATGCAAGGGGCTGCATGACATGAAGCTCCATCTTGATGAAATCACATCAATATCTTCCAATTTGTTCCATAAAAAGTCGGTAATCATCGTTCAGTATCGAGCTCCATTCACAGTAACAGCATAAGCTGGTGATGATTTTCAAAGAAATAAGGACCAATGATACCACCAGACCAAAAACTACATCAAACAGTCACTTTTTTTTATTGTAACGAATTTGTCAATATTTCTCGTCGATTTTGGGGGGTAATACTTGAGGTTCTAGAATGGAAAAAACAATTGTTACATAAGGAATTTCTGGTTTTCTTTCTTCTTGCCTCGAACTCCTGTTTGTAGCAGCACATTTCATTACAATTTGACGATTCTGCTGTTCTATTTCAAATTGGTCTTCAAATATATAATTCATTTTCACGAATCCTTTCTGGTACTTGCACTACATCATCAATTTTAGACAAGAAAAGAAAAGAAAAGAAAGGAAAAAGAAAACACAATTTTGTAATAAAATTATTTATTGTAATTTTTTTCCAAAATAAAAATCCAAAGATTCATCTTTCATCTTACAAGCCTTCACAAATACTTATATTTTTTTATTTCATTTTTTGTTGTTGCAAAATAGTACTGCATTCGTCCGCTAACATTGCTTTTGTAAATTTTGCACATATTGTTTTTGTTTTTTTTTTTGTTGTAGTAATTGCATTTTTCTGTTTTTCATTTAATAATAAAATGATTGAAAATAAAAGCTCCTCAAAAATGTATTAAAAAATACGAAAATTACTTAAAATCGTATCATCTATTAATGTAATAGAATAGAAGCTAAAACATATTTCCTAACTTGAAACTTTTTTCGCTAATTTCACTTCACGTCCTTCTTTTGCCCGTTACATATTTCTCTAAAGGCAGTTTGTAGCAAGTTATTATTGCATGGAAGTGATTTGTGTTCATATTCTTAAAACACTCGGTGAGTGTCAAAGAAAATGCACTTATAGAATCAATAAAATTTAAATCAAGAATAAGTAGGAATTCAATTCAGGCTGGTAGTTACATTGAGGCACTTTTTAGGTACTTGAAATGATTTCTGCGGAGGATGATGATTTGAGGACTATCTAATACTTCTTATGATCCGCCACCCGCTATTATACCTTCTTACGTTCTCTTAAACTCCTAATTTAGATATGTTATACATAGAAATTAGGCCAATACAAGATTTTATCAGGAAAGTCGCCGCAACGAACTTAAAAACTAAGGCTTGAAACAGCTTATTTTAAATTTAAAAACTTTCACTGGGAAATGCCCTTAAATATCTCAAACGTTAGTCCAAACACGTTGCTAAGTCTAAGTATGATAGATAATAAGATCTGCTGATTTTCTGTTAATTTGGCAAGTTCAAAATAGGAAACCGTTTGCCCTGTTTTCTGTTTGAATCCTCTTCAGTTGCTGCATTACTCAGCACAAGACAAGGTTAAATTATCTGGAATTGTATTGGCAAATATGTCCAATCCGTGGATCGTACTGCTCCTTTTCCTGTGTAATGTATAGAAACTTTTCTCAAACGCATGCATCACAACCATACAACCATAAAGAATTACATAATAAAGCTTTTATCCAAATTATTTCAACTAATTCTCAAGATAAAATTTCTTTTCAATTTCGATGTAAAATTAAAAAAGAAAACCTCCCTAAACACGAAAACTCATTCATCTCATCCCTTAAGTTATTATCGCGATGTTTCCATCTACAGCACGGAACTTATAAAATCTTTCTTAAACCAAGTCATACAACGGGAGAAGAACACATCACCCAGATGCTATGCGGCAAAAGTAAAGCAGCCACAGTTCAGCTTTAATCCTAAGATGTCTCCCGAGTTTGCAATGATTCTTTGTAGTGAAAAAGTAAAAAAACATCGTTAGTATCGATGAATTGCGTATCATGAACGACAATTTTTTCTACTTTTTCGTTAGACATACAAAAGCACAAATGTGCCCCTCAGGGCAAAGTGTGATTGCATTGTTCATATTGGTGGTGGGCCGCGTATATACCGCAATTGAGGTGTAAAACTCATGGATAAATTATTCAATGAGTCACAGCAATGCGGTTCCATTAAACAAGCGGCACAGAAGAGGGTAAGAAGAGCTAATTGGACGGGAAGTGCGATCTTTGCTACTCTCCATGCCCAACCACCTTTTGGATCTGAATCACCGTCCGAAGTGCATAAAATCCAAGGGTCATCTTTGGGATCACCAGGATCACCAGAGCCAGGCGCATGAGTGTACTGCCTTCCAGTATATTTTTTGTGACTCTTAACCAAAGTACCAGAGACGGGGCCTGTTAAAGATTTCCTTTTATTCTTTCGTTTGCTTGGTGGACTTTTCTTAAGTCTCTGTTGAGACTTGGCTGAACCGGGTATATTATATGATACTAATGCTTGAGACTTATGTTGCGATACAGCTGTGCGAACAATCAGTTCCCGGCAAGAATTCTGCAGTGTTTTCAATTCAGCTTCTGCGGCTTCTACTCGAGCACTAATCGATTTTAGAGCCTCACTTCCTGGTGCTAGAACACTTTGTAGTTGTTTTACAAGACGTCTTAATGCTCCTAATCTCCTTTCTCTTTCTGACAGCCCTCCATCTGATGTAGCGCCACCATCTGATATTCCGCTATCAGATAAAGATCCATTGGATGAAGTAAATTGAGCAATGTGAATAATCCTGGTGGGGTCCACTGATTCATCCGTAGTAACTGTAACCTAGAATGATAAATAGTTTTATTTAGTTGGTTAATCTCACTGCAATAAAATAATTGGTTTACTATAGGCTAATACTAATATTTATTTCTATCTAACTGAACATCTTTCTCGAAGTTTTACGTACCCCTATGTACCAACAGTGCCTTTTGCGAAAAGTAAAGATTTCTAGATTCTAGTTCGTTTCCATAGGGGAATCAATCCGAGTTGAATCAGAGTTAGAGTTGATGGAATTGAATTGAATCTAAGTTAACAACATTTTGACTAAACGAAATTTGCCGGATTAAGGTGGATTCTAACTGTCAGAATTATTCGATAGTAAAAATGACGGAAAGCAATACAGGATTAGATTACTAATCTAATCCAATGCATGGCAATGTAGTAATAGAGAAACTGTAAAAAGATAGATAGAGCAAATTTGTTTATTTAAAGATGAATCTTGAAGTATCTTATAAATATCGCTTGCACTATAGAAAAAAGATTAAGGGGGTGTGTGATCAAAAATCGAACATTATTTAAAATTTCTGTCATATTGGTAGGCACATAATATTTACAAATTATTAGGATGTTTAATATAAAATAAAGGAAAATGGGTTAAATAGCAAACTTTTTATTTATCCTAGGACACCAAAAGCCACTCTTCTTGATGAGAATCTCGACAATTCCAAGGAATTGTGAAAGCCAAATTTATGATGATTAGGTGACATGGAAGAGAATCTTAGGGCATTACAAATTTCCGAGACACGAAAACAAGTCTGAGATTCAACCTCTAGATGGATGAAGTGGTTGAGGAAGCGTTTTTAAAACAGTGCAAAGGTTCGATATTAATACAATACAATAGGCAAAGTTGGAACAGAAACATGACAAAATGAACATGATTTTTCGTGATGCATTTTTTTTATCCAACTACATTAGTGTAGTATCAATTGAAGCTAGGAGACTACAGGTCGAATACAACAACTTAAGGTCTCTGCAGTCATCTGGAAATCTTGTTGCTGCTAAAAAACAAGATTTTAGTGAAATTTAAATCTTTCCTTTCCATTCAAAAGCGTTTGAAAAGATCTTACACTTTTAAACTAGTAATTTCTGTGAGAGTAGAAATCCTCTACCAGATTTTCAGTTTGAATTCAGGACTAAGCGTTGTTGTACTACTTTCTTGCTTAAAATTGCCGATGATATTAGAATTAATTTATACAGGGTATCCCTCTCATTTGGTAAAATCTTTTACCTGGCGATAGGTGGCATTCAGCCATCAAAAAGGGAAGGGAGGCGATAATGTCCTATTATTGAGATATATCGAAAAATTCAGTACAAGCACCGCTAAAATGATACCTTTGCTTTGTAATGTATAACTTTTCTTGTTATCAACATAGAGACATGATTCTTTGTTTGTTAGAGATCTTTGTGGTCGACAGACTTAAAACTGGAAGTCTACGGAAACAAGAAAGGTACGTTGACAAACTTCAAATTTCGGTTTTACATTTCAATTTTTTAAACTTCTAACTAAATTTCTGAAAATTTATGTTTTTCTTTCTCATTTAGTGATAGCCCATGAGGTTACATTTCAAACAAATGTGGGGAAAACTGACATTAAGATAAATTTTAAATTAATAGAGGCCTTTACTTATCTCGGATTTGCTTAAAAAAAGAAAAATAGAAGAAGAACTAATTCTATACTCTATGAATTCCAACCACTCTTTCGAGCTTTCATAACTCCGTTACCCAAAACAAACACAGTTTAATGATCTTCTTCCCAAACTTCCACTGCTAGCGTTACTATGGGAAATTCTTACACATATAAATTACAATTCCTACCGTCATTTGATTTCCAAGTAATTCACAAATGACTTATAGCTGTAGGCTTCCTACTACTTTTTCAATAGAGACTAAAACAACCGTAATAATTAACTAATTAATTACGTTATGTTAATTAATAGTTCCAATTGGAATATTTTTCAAAACAAATGCATGTATGACGCGCGCGTGTCGTGCCAAAGTGGTTTTGAAATTTCTTGACATGGAACGATGATCCGCACTACACTACATGGAGAAAACTTCTTAGATTTTGCATAAATTTGTTGGTCCTCTCAGTAGATTAATTGATAAATATTTATGAACTTAAATGCAGTACAACTATATGGTGTCCAATAAACTCGAAATTCATTTCCCAGTAAATTTTTTTTTTACAATTAGGTCACGCTATGATTACCCTGCTTGTATTAAAAAATCCGACTTTTATCAGTTTTAGTTAAAAAGTGAAAAGTGATGGAAATATTTTAAATATTTAAAATTAAATTAAATATTTAAAATATTTCCATCACTTATCATCACTAAAAATAAATTGAAATAAACGTTTTAAGGAAACGTCCTCTATTAAACGCCATAAGAGAAGTGGACGTCCGCGAACTGTGTGTGGTAAGGAACGCATTAAAGTTGTTAGAGTGCATATTCGAAGAAATAAGGCCCGTTTGATAAGGAAACTTGCTGGACGTTTAGGTATATCGAAATCTTCAACTCATTTAATGCTTAAAAAAATCTTGGTCTAATGTCTTATAAAAAAAAACATAAATTTGCTGGAGTTTCATCTTCATCGGAACAAAAGCGAACTGTAAGAATTGAGAGTATTTTTGTTTGACACACTGGGAATGAATTCGGTTTTTGTGACCAAAAACTCTTTTTTTTGAGTAGCTACACAGATCCACAAAATGATGAGTATGCGCAGTAAGAATGGTTGATATACTAGAAAATACGTTCTGCAAACGAGGCTAACTTGACGTTGCGTTTATTGAAAGAAGGGTTAAAATCATAGAGATAGAGGAAATACAGAGGGCATGCTTGCCTGCAAAATGGCAAAAAGTTCTACATAACTTAGAAGTGCGTCATAAACTTCCCAAACGTTTCTCGGTTCGTTCAAGTGCTTAACAAAATTGTGTGTGGAACAAAAAAAATTTATTAGTCTGGTTTTATAAATATATGCGTTTAAAACTATAAATTTCTTCGTCTTTAAAAACCCAAAATCAATTGTTTGAATATTTCGCCTAACAACGCCGGCAAAAGACAAAAGTATATTCGGTCTACATCTGTCTATTTTCTACATGTCATGTGCCATATTGACGGCAGAAGCAGGCGTCAAAATTTAAAATGTGATTCAGTTTTCGTATTTTTTGTTATTTAGAGCATCATAAAAAGATAGGGTTGAATGGAATTAAATTCTAAAAACTTTTTGGGACGTAAATTTGGAAGGTAGAACATTTACTTTTATAAATATAGATACTTGGATTTACTCACATCGAACTCGATTACAGTTCAGTTTGACTTTAAAAATCGAAAGAGATGAATACATCGACTTCAAAAATTTGTGCCATTTTCTTGAAGACAACTTGTATGGGACACTCCCTCCATATATTCATCTCAGTGGTTAAAATCAATGCGGAATATTACAAAAAGGAAATCCTCGAATCAGTTGTAGTACCGAACTTTTAGGAAGTTATTCCGCGAAGATTATTACTGATTCGAACAGTACAGAGAAACTACTGCTCAGAAGAGAACATGCATTAACCCCCTTTCATTACCAAGGTAAAGATCTGCAATGTTGTGAACATCACTAAACAGGGTTTTGTTTAAATCCAATGGAGTGAAGGTGACAAACCACCCATTTCTAAGTACTTGCCGACTTGCTACTGCATATTTCGAAAACTGAGCTTATTAAATTAAATTTCAACGAAACATGTCAATTCTTACGTAGAAAAAGAATCGGATTGTACTAGATCTTAACATTTTAAGAGTTAAAATACCAAGCTAACTATAATAAAGGTATTTTTTGACAATGTTTCGATGTGATTATGGAGTGTGACGGAATTGTCTGAGGCCTCGTTTTGCAGCTTTACTTTTCTGCAGGTATACAATGAATTCATTCTACAAAAGTGCACAATGATTTTTTGGGTACTTGTTCTGTAGACAATTCTGCTGAAAATAATTATGCTTGAGAAGCTATTGAAATGTTTTACAGTAAACTTTCACAATAAAAGTTCAAGATTAACTTTCAACATCTGTGGGGACAACAATTAAAGAAAAATCTTATTTTTCACATTTATAATAAGTTTTTCTGTTTACTTTTTTAAAGAGAGAGAAGTGGAATTCCGAAATACTAGACAAAGTGGAAAACAATATTTAAGACAATATGAATGTCAATAATATTTAGATAATGACAATGATAATGCAACAGTGTCTACCACAATATAATGCCTTTACTACCAAAATTTCCCTAAATTTCCTAGTTTTAGCGTAAATATAATGCATTTCATGTCTCTAGAAGGCTGTGGGCGTTATGCACTATTAAAAATGAGTACACTTTTTCGTGCATACGATTAGCCTGTATTTACAGAAATTACTTTTTTGTCTTGCTGAGCTTAGTTAGCTTTAAATTCCTTGTCACATAAATTAGCACGTATGGAGGTGTAAACGAGCAAAACTAAAGGTTGTTCGAAGGCTACTCACTTAAAGGATCATATTTTTCAAAAGAAAACATATGTAACAATGGAAAATATGACGGACTAAATAATAGGAATGTTTTGTTCTTATTGTGCACTTGTTTCTTTTTCTTTCACAGCATAGACAATAAATTGTTTTAATGCTTATCCAGAACTCTACAGAACATCGCTAATATCGTTCACTTATTTGATCTAAGCTGTTTACATTTTTTCATATGTTATATTTTACGGACAACTGTAAAAACATTTTCAATTAGATATTTACCTATTTTTACTTTTAACCATTCAACTCCTTTATCACTAGTCACAATATACCAATTTTTGAACCAACAAAAACTAAAAATGTTATTTGAAATTGGTTCACACTCACCTGTTGTTGACTAACATCAACTTTTTCTGATAGTAACTTGGCAACTAATTTAACGTTTTGAGCAAGTTCGACTGGCGTGACCTGTCCCTTATTTAAAGCACCTTCAAGCCCTTTAAGAGTGCCTCTATCTTTACCAAGAACTTGATGAAATTCTGAAAGGCCACATTCTAGTTGTCTCCATGCAATTAAAGAAGCTGTCAGAGCTTCCAAATGATTATTAATTCTTTAAAAAAAATATCAAAATTAGAATGATGAAGGAAATGATATATGATTTTTTCTTATATTCACCTGGCATCTGCTTCTTCCCAAGCGCTGTACATCTCGCTAACTTCGTCCTTCAAATGTTTGTGGAACTCATTCTCTGAATGTACGATCGAACTAATTTGTGACCCTTTCTCCTGGCTATTATTATTGTTCTCGGCCTCATTAGCTAAGGCCTCTAGTTCTTTTTTCAATTTCATTTCTTGTCGTGTTAACCAACTGTGAACAGAGGCATTCAAGCGCAACATATTTGTCCGGTACGTTTGCAGTTGTGTTTTTTCATTCTGGAAATTAAAATCACAATTTGTTACTAATTACGACAATTACAAAGCCCGATTGATGGCAGATTTCTATTTTAGATTTAACTTGTGCCCGAATCGTGATGTACACGTACCTTCAACTCTTCAATCACAAATTGAATTGACGACTCTGACTCAAAGTCACAGGTCTGCTTGCCCAGGCGGTTAAGTGCATTCTTCAAGACGACCATCTCCTCTTGCATCTGTCTTGCCGCACCAGCATTTTCACTCCAGCTGAGTAGATTTTCCCAAGAAGAAAGTAAGTCTGAAATTTAATACAATTACAGGTATTACAGCTTGGTCATGAGTTAATCCATGAGAAATCATCGTGCGTCACATCATTATTTTTCATTTTGCCGTTTTAATATATGGAAACATGAAAAGAATCACTAATGGAAAGAAATGCGCAAAAATTATAACTTGTAAGATGATCCGTACTAAAAGAGGAGATTCCTTAACAAAATTGAAAGTTGTTTAATGGTAGTAATAAAATTTATGAAAAAGAGCAATTACAAATGACTGCATACGGAGACACCACAAGACTGGTACTCGATATATTACGTCGATTTCATAAAAACTTCATTTGCTGCTCTTCGAGCCCACGCGACCAAAGTTGATTGAGCAGAAAACTAGTTCCAAGATAAATTGGGCATTAAAGCATAAGCGAAATTTTAAAGAAAGTTTGTGACAATTCGGATGGGTGGAAGACTTAAATTTCACGCATTTTCTTTATTTCATCTTGTTTTTTTTTTACTTCAGAAAATAATTATCTCATTAAGGTCTAGAAGGAAGAAAGTTTTAAATTAGCATATCACTTTTACGATTCCGTTACAGTTGTGAAATTGCCATGAAATCTAGGCCATGATCTTATTTCAAAATGGATTTTTAATAGCTTCTAGTGTTGCTGATGCATAACAGTTATAAATGATTTTTAGGTCACCTCAGCTAATGATCATAAATGATCATTAATTATGATTTATACAATTTTTCATTCTCTTCGTTGATACAATCTCCAATTAATTTTATTATGATTATCTACATATATTCCGCATGCAGAATAAGAACTGGATGCAGACATGCTATCTGTGTTTAGAAAGAAAATAACCAGAGCTCAAATTAATAAAAAGCTTGCCTGCTGTTCCGGATCTTTCGCTTATCATCTTATCACTGGGGCACTCGTAAGAGATAAAGTCGGAAATAAACTTTTCGCTTTATCAAAACCTTATTTTGAATAATTTCTTTATAGCATGTACAATATGCTCTGGTACATCTTAGCACAGATTTTATTTTATTATGCATCTAGATACAGATGCGAATGGAAAAGTTCGCGAGAAAGATGGGACTGGAAATGGACCATTTAAATGGAATGGTAATGATCAGGAGCATATTTCATATTTTATATGAGCTCAAAGAGAATCTGCTGCAAATATTAGAATGATACAATATACATTGATAACTAGACTATGAAAAGAAGCAGGTTTCAAAATTATATGGGCAGTGTTTTATATTACTGAATATAGTTACTAATATGATAACTAAGATTATTTAGTTGGAGATACACCCTCCCTCCTTATGAGGAGGAGTTATGACTCTAAACCACGTAGCCTATGAGGAAGAATTAGGCAACTAAAACCCTTCCAGGGTTGAGATAAGCCAATGATGGTGATAATCATTGAGCCTTGAGGGATGGTTAAATACAAAATGTCTACTGATAATCCAGAGAGATGGAGAAAGATTAGAATTTGTTTACAATTTTCAACAATAATTTTCCGAGTTCACCTTTGCTGCAATTAACTATATAAAAGTTCCTGAATTTTATTCTGCGAGTAATTTTAAACAACTTGCGTCAATTATTCGAAGGCTAGTGGTGTACAAAAACCCTATGAAATTTGAAATTGCAAAAGTTATATCTAGCATGTTAAATTTCTTCTTTAGTGAGACCTTGGCGTTGTTACTATATTAGCAGAGTAAAACTGGTTAGGAGGACACAAGCAAAAAGGAAACGTTTAGGAACGTAAGACTCAATCAAGAATTACAGAACAAGATAGACACGCGCTTCTCCAAGGAAATCAGACCAACAAAGTAAAGTCGGTCACGATAGGGTGGAGGGAACATAGTGTCATTCCAAAGAAAATCCCTAAGCGCAAATCAGTTGATGTGGGTAGCATAGAATGGATTCCATACCTGGGCCTCATATTCAAGTAGTGGCCCGACAGACGAGTTATATAAAGTTAAGGATACCTGAAAGTTAGAAAACTTTTTCGACCAATATTTGATGAAACCAAGCATAGAATTACTGCTAGAAACAGTATGCTCAATAGGGAAAATGAAGTCAAGTTTCGAATCCAACTTCACACCAAGGTCAATAACGTATTGAGTGCGAAGTGCGCTGTCTGTAGCAAATGTGTAAACATAACTAATAACATCACGCTTCCTAAAGAACGAAATGACCTCATATTTATCTATATTGAGTTCTAAGTCATTGCCCCGCACCGCACCAAATATATAAAATATTTAAATCCGCCTGAAGAGAAGTACTGTTCGCAAACTTTAGAAAGATGCCGGCCTTCTGATCTTGTATAGTTTAAGTCACAAATAAGGACATTTTGCGTAGACACGTTTGAGCGTGTAATTTCTTTTTACTCCACGGTTGCATTGTGCTGGAGTTTCTAGCTTTCTTATTGAATTTTTTTAGACCAAATATAGTGTAAAATCTTATTGTCATATTTCGAGTATTTTCAAGTACGTCGGCAACACTTTCAAAAGATACAGATGCTAACACTTTCAAAAGATATAGACACAAAACATTACATATAAAAGACACAAAAGAGTAGCAAAAGGCACAAAAAGAATATATAAAAAAGGACACAATAACTATTAAAATGACACTAACTCTAATACAAATGTAAGATAAAAAAGACACAAAAAGGTATATACAAAAGATTCTAAAAAGAACAATTAACATTAACACAAACATTGACACTAATAAAACAAAACCTAACAGTAACATAATCTATTCTTGAATAATTTAATAAAAAGTCGAAAAGGGAAAAGAATCTAAAAAATGTAAAATTTCCACAAGAATTTTGAAAATAAAATATTCAATGCCAAAGGTAAAAAGTGCCCCAGGCAAGTGGGAGCTCCAACAAGAGCCCAAAATTTTGAATTTAAAAATCAATTTAGTAGTTCCAGAGTTACAAACGATAGACAAATATGTCGATCTCTTCGTTTTGTTTTAGCATTTTTGCACCAGATTTCTCCAATTTAACCCGTTAAGCGAATTTAACGAGTATATACGTCACCTAATACGTAAATATGGTACCTTTGGTTACGTCATATATAGTATGAAAATATTAAATTGTAGTAAAAAGTGAAAACAATCTCATTTAATTGTCTATTTTATTCATATTTTATTTAAAATTGCAAAGACCTTCCCTATTTTATTCTCATCGAAACATTTTGCAGTTGTACTTTGTTTTGCGGCACGCCCATTTCATTATTTGAATCAGACCAAACCTAAATGCAACAAACCGTGAAGCACGGAACTGAGTTACACAAAGCATTCATTTTAAAACTTAAGCAGTTATGTCATACTGTTCCCTGTCTTTTAAATTTATCTATTTATCTACGTGAAGCTGTTAAATGCTTTATGAACGTCGCCGAAAAATTTTCGCCCTATTAGTCCTTTGCTTTTCTTCTCTAAAGTCCTGGAAAGGCTGATGAGCTCGCAGACAACTGAATACACCTGGACCTCTACGTGGATACGTACCGCTCTAGTTATAAAATGCATCTATCTATATTATATATATCATGCACTACTCAGTATTTACACTTTCTGTAAATTATGGCCTTAATTATATAGTGAGAGAGTGCTCCGCAAATTTACTTTTTCAAAAATGTTCTTAACTTTATCTTACAACATTTGTTGGATAAAAATAATTTCAAACCTCCAAGCTTGGATTTGCCACCCTGTCTGGGATATTAAAGAGCCTTCCGTATTATTTAACAATCGACACAACTTTCGGAGTTTTCTTTAAAAACCACTTTTAGCGCCCTGGTAGTATTTGTTCGGAAAATGCGTCCAAGCCATTTCAGCCTATCAAATTTAATTAATTTGGTAATAATGAGAGCATCAAAGGTCTTATACAGTTGATGGTTTATCCTCCGCCTGTATTTCTCCTACCAGTAACCCGTACAATAGATACGTATATGTAGAACTTAGAATTTACATTCACAGATTCCAAGTGGTACCATATTTTATTCAGGGTGTCCTGGCCATATTCATCTTCTAAGGGGAAAAACAACTACATGAGAGAGAAGCACAGAAGAAACAAACCTTGTTCGAAAAATTTGTAATTAACGTAATAACAAATTCACTCAGGTTAAAAAAAAATAGGGGAAATTTTCGAGAAAATGTAATTTTTACTAAAATTTATTTCTCCTCCAATATTTTTCTTACAACGGAGTCAATCAATACTCCTTAAAGGAACTCAGAATGTTAAGAACTTTACAGGTGTACATATAAAACTCTAATCAATACTACCTAGCGGTCAGTTCACCTATGAGACACAGCATAATAACAAATCCAAATTCATTAATTCGACATGATCTCCAATTATTTAAAAAAGGCATCGATGATATCATGCAGAACGTGGTGGCTTGTGTCCAAACCGTATCGAGTCCTGTAGGTTCATATTAGTTTTATTTTGCAACAATTAATGATTCGGATTCCACATTAATCAGTAGGTCGAATTGAAATATTTTTAAAGGAACAAATGATTTTTTTTCGTCAATGGCATGGCCCTTAATATGAACTAACCCTTTGCATTCAAGTGTTTCGTCCGTTTGGAAACCTATAGAATATCACAGTATATCATTTTTACTTCTCTTTCTGGAGATATAATAGATTGTGTTTTTATATTTCTATAACACATTACACATGATTATTGCTTGCAGAGTTATAAATAGTATTTTTTATTTGTGTTTACATATTTGTATCAATTAATTAACTATAATTACATGAAATACATGTGTTCAACAAAAATGACA
>QYTT01090518.1:0-13803 GCA_006980735.1 Dasypogon diadema
TTTTCTTACTTTTTACTTGATTTTTGTTATTTTTCTTTTTTCTTATTTGTATTAAATACATAATTATCTCTTATTTTCACCATTATTCATGTTCATTTTAAGATTGTGAGATATTTGTACGAAAACAAATAAATATTATTATTACCATTATATCTAGCTGTAGTGCTTTTGTCCATCTGTTGTTAAACAAAGAAAAATAAAAAAAGACACAATAGTAATTAGTATTAAAATAGTACTATGCGACATAGCCACAGATATTTTCATAGCAAGATATCTAACTGCAGTAGTTTTGCAGATACACTGCTGCAGATACATAAACATATCAAGATTAATAAGTAGGCCGTACGTAAAATAACTGTTCATGCAACCGCCCAGAATGCATTTAAAGTAATAAGCAGGTTGCATATCAAAATCTTTTCACTCTTTCGTGCATATATTGTGTATAATGATCTGTTCTTTAGCGTTGATTGGTGTATTCTTACTCTATTCATTCCGCTGTCGATCTGTAAAATTAAAATATATATTTTTGATTGTTTTAAAGTTCCGAAACAATATTTTGCATATGTCTTCCTCTCAGTTAAATTAAAACTTCAGTTAGGAAAGTTATTTAACTATACTAAAATTTGTATTGTTATTGGTGTAAGAGTAATCGTAACTGTGTAAAAAAATGTAGTTAAAGTAAATCCTGTGATTTTTTTTCTAAATATGAATATAGTTTTGTTATACAAAATAATATCAATATTACAGAAAAGAAGCATTTATTTTTATTAGAATCGACCGCTAAGATAATTCTTAACATTTAGTAACTTTTCCTCCGATATATCCCAAATATTTTCAATTTTTGGTAGATAAATTTGATGTAGTAGTTAAGACATTGAATTCGTAATGTTTCTTTTAATCTAGGAAATAGTTATATACATTTAAGTATAATAAAATTAATCAATAGTATGTCTTTAGGTAGAGAGTGAATGTTTAAAAACGTATATATTTGTTTCAAAAACCATATTGACAGTAAAAAAACAAAACAAAAAAAAGAAAAAAACAAGTTAGAGTAATGAAAATTGCCTACTAAAAAATTGCATTGTAAGAAATACGTAAAAAATTATATTGGGATATCTACTACTTTAGTTCAATTAATAATAACCGTTGGCTTAATCGATCCATTAAGGTTTCTGTTCGCAGACTGCTATATGTTAAGAGTTTTGAGGATAAAACTTGGGAGTTATGCGATGTGAGATAATGAGTAAAATGCAAATCTTTTTGTATGGCATGTATATTTCAACCTATTTCAACAAGGAAAGAAGCTATAATTGGTTTAGATCAATTATGTTACACCCTAGACATAGAGAAGAAAAGAAAACCATGCGTTTGTAGTTAATTGTCCGCGGCTACTTATTCTTACATATTCGCAGCTGACCTTCAAATCTGCAGGCAGTCCTACTATCCGCAACCTGTCGACGCACTCTTTAACTTTAATTTGCCATTTCGTGAATATTCCGTTGACCTGTAGTAAACCTTGTCCGCCATAATGAGTCTCCAAATTTTGACTCTAGATTCGAAATCAGCGACCTCCAAAAACCCATATGGACTTAATTTCATGAGAAAAAGTTAACATTTACGACCGCCATATTTGATCCGCCATGTTGAATTCTTAAGCTTTAAGGTTAAATTCGTAATCATCAGACCCAAAAACCTATATATCCGTCATTTGAGGTTTAGAAAACCTTGTCCACCATATTGGACCCGCCATTTTGAATTTAAGAAATGCAACTCTGGATTCGCAATCAGCGACCTCGAAAAACTGTATATGCATGTTTTCATGATGATCGCAATTTTGAAAAAAAAAATTTACATTTGCGGCTTTAAAAAAAATAAAACTTTCATGTGGCAGCCCTGTGAAGGAGTTGGCCGATTTGGTTAATTTTCTGCCAGGATATTTCGATTTTACTAAAGTACTTGCGTGCCGAATTTTATCCATGTACTTCGAAGCGTTCTTGTTTTAAAAGGAAAATATAAAAAAATTTTTATTTGGCATGCCTGGAGGTTTCATATGGCAACCCTATGAAGAAGTTATCAAAATTGTCCCATTTACGAACTTGATCTTTCAATCTTAATGAGGTATCTATGTACCAAATTTCAACTCTCTAGCTTAAGGCGTTCTCGAGATAACGCGTGGACGGATAGACGGATATCTATTAAACGACGTCTTTTATTCTCCCATTAATGGCAATGCAGTTTATTTCTGTGTATCACGATTTTTTTTTATGCGCTACAAACGTTTGCTCAAAGCTATAATACCCTCGTCGCTTTTTCAAGGAAATCAGACCAATAAGATTAAGTTGTTCGTGATAAGGTGGAAGGATCATAGGGTCGTTCCAAACGAGATTCCTGAGCGCAAATCTAATGTATCTGCGCTGAGCAGACTCGATACGGCCAATGTGAACTTGTTGTTTCCCATGTTAACAACTATTTGCTAATTAAAGTAGTACTTAAAAATGACAAGATTTTATCGCATAATGAATATATGGAATAAATATTTCTGTGGAAGATATCAATTTTAAGATACTTCTAAAATAAAATACAAATCCTTGTTAATACTCAAACCAAAAATACACAGATTTGTTCCTAACTTGTATTGCAGCGCAGCGACTTCATTTTAGAAGAAAATCGTAATATTTAATGTCTTCTTTTGTACGCTGTCGATAGAAAAGCCTCTCATTAAATGTAATATTCATTGTTAATATCACAAAAAAAAATTATAGTCGTGCATAGTTAAATAAAACATTAAGTTAATGTGTGTTAGTTTGTTAAAAGCTAGCATATAGTTTATTGAGTGTAACTATTAATTATATGTGTATGCAATATCAAAATGACAATTGTCTTTTTTTTCTTATTTCAAGCTAGATAGATTCTAGCTCTTTCTGGCCCGCTTACAAAAAAAGTTCTTTTGCTTGTTAAAACTAAGTTAAGTAAACAAAAAGATGGATGCAAATTGTTAGTTATGTAGATTCCATCGCTCATTTCAAATTATTCCAAAAGATCTTTTACCTATTCTCGACTCCAACAAATTATTTTATTTACGTTTTTAACATAATAAGTTTTGTTGCAGTTGCAGATGAAATTATTTGTTCGTAGGATATTTTCCTCATTAATGTAACCAAAAGTTTATGTCCACACTTTACGTTCACAACAAAAGTGTATATGTGAAAATCGTATCTACACTTTTTTGTGTACATTTCAAAAAGTGGAAAGAAAAAAATGTACCCATACTTTTTCCATTCAGTGGAGCTCTAAATAAATTTACGTGTGTAAACTCGTTGTACACTTTCACTAATTTTTACTCGAAAGTGTATGAATATACTAAAGTGTGCAAGTGTACTTAAGGTAGGTGTTTTATGGTCATTATTTTTACCACGTTCAGTGAATTGACTTTTGATAGAATCAAGCAATCGTGAGGTTGAATTTTTGCATTTATCACAAGGGGTCTGAATTCTTGTTACACTTTCTTTAATTTTCTCTATTGTTCTTTGTTACTGCATGATTCAAATTGATGTTGAGGAAAAGAAAAACATCGTTCTTTTTTAATACCCCTTTATTATTACTTTTTTCTTAGATATACTTACCCACTGACGGGCAATTTTAGGATCAAGGCCGAGCCGATAGGCCATAATTGTACACTACAGTGACATTCTCTTTTTGTTCCTTCTTCTCTTAGGCACAATTATTTACTGCATTTCATTTTAATCATAATTCTTTTTATTGTTTTATTTTCGGAATTATGGTTCGCCAAATGAATAAATGTAATTGATTGGTAACAATTCGCTTGCATTCTTCTATGTTTTCAGCTTATTTGTTCAGCGGAAGGTCGCCTTGCATCACAAGGGACATCCAGAATATCACGTCCGATTGGATGTCATTGAGTGGGTTGGGCACGGCCTTGAGGGAGTCTTCACCATCAGACTCCCTCCAACAGTGTAGGTAGGAGAGCGTGGCCCTGCTTAAAGGGCTTCCCCTTTACTCTTTCCTCCCTTCTCTAACCCCCTCTATAATCGAGATGATTTTTGTTACGGATGTGATGGTGGAAATTAGGATTCTTTGGGGGCCGGGTAAAATTTCCAAAGTTCAAAACTCCATAAAGGGTTAAAATCTTTAGATATACAATACCAAGTGTCAAAACTTCCGAAGTAAAAATCTCAAAATATCCAATGAATCTCTTTCACGTTTTAAGTGTCATTCAGAGTCGGTAAAGTTTTTTGAAAATCTTTAACATTTTATTGCGGGAAATATAAAGGAAATAAAGTAAAATAAAACTAAAAATCAAAGTCACGGCATACAGTATTATCCTATACTAATGAATGATGAAATTTTTACGCTATACTGAAATAAGTATCCATTTGGAAGAGCAAAATCCTTTTTAATTTTAAGAAAAGTTCGAAATTAAGTTGAGCTATTAAATCTCCGAGGCATTAAGTCATTTTAATCTCCTAGCGTAAAATCAAGTAATCGGATTGCGCCTCTCTTCGAAAAATCTAAACTTTGACTGATTTTAAAAAATTATTTTCTACGACAAAAAGCTTACATTTTTTCACGGTTCTCTTGAACCCTTTGTAAAGCTTCTAAACAACGTGAATGCTGCGGCAATTTAATCCCTGGTCTTATTCAGAATACACAGTGCACTAAAATTATTCAATCATCGTTTTTAGATTTTATTATATTTAATGAAATTTCCATTTTTTATTTTAACTTTTTACGCAAAATATTTTAATTTCTTATAAGTTAATAAGTAGTTTTACACTAATACAGAAAACTATCGTTTTGATCTACATTTAGAAGATTTCTTACCCATTAGATTTTCTTGGCATGCATTGACATCACAAATCACTATGGGCAACTTTCTGGGTCGCGCATGAAATATTGCAATATTAATTTAGGAAATTTTATTATTATCCGGTATAAAATAGCTCATATAAATGACTTGGGTAAGAGTGAGATGGATTATTTGCATGGTCACGAACAGCAAATAATTACACGATTGCAGTTCAATTTATAATCATTAGTTCCAACTACGCTAAACTACACTAGCTGGTATTGGAGGCTTATCTGCTCCGCTAGGGTTTTTGTGCTTCAAGAATTCCCGATGGGTGGCTTTTCGTTGTTTTCCAAAATTATTATAATTATCTCGTCACTCAAAGAAGTCGATTGCACCACCTATCAAATGTCCAACTGACAGCAGCATGAAGTAGTCAGATGAGAAGGCATGTTGAGTAAAAGGATAAAAGAAAACAAGACATGGAAATTTATATAATTGTGTGGTAAAATGTTTTTTAATAATTTAGTCTTAAGGGTGTTGATGATAATTAGATAGAAAACAAAGGAAGAGTGTAAGAAAAAATATTTATTGTTTTGCCTAAAGATATATCACATTAATTACTTCCATTAAGTAGAAAATGTAATTCGATATAGATAGGCAAGATCGCAAAAACGACTTTAAATTTGCACAAATAATAAAATCGAGGCTATTCTTTTGACGTAATTAATACTTTTTGGTAAAATAATAAAAAAAAAGGAAAACAAAAATGCTTTCTAAGTACACTTTGAATTTGCCTTGAAACATCTTTCGGCAGTTTCGGTTAAAGCAATTGCCGCGCCAGTTTGGTCGACAAGTTTCCGTAAGTAGCCATTAGATATCTGCAGCAGTTCGTGAGGATGACCCATCTCTACAGCTTGTCCGGCGTCCATTACGAGTACTCTGTCACTGTCCATAATAGTGTGCAAACGATGAGCTATGGTGAGAACGGTGCAGTCTTTAAATTTACTCCGAATAGTGTTTTGTATTAATTTGTCTGTCCTGTGGATGAATTTGGAACAAAATTAGTATTCGAAAACTCTGAAAATGTGAGCATGTACTAAACGTTTTTTATATAGTTAACCATAAACTATGTTTTGATATTACTTAATTGACTAATGAGGTTAGTTAACTATAGAGTTCTTTCATACTTTTTCAAGTATTTTTATCATAAATTGCACACATGTTGTTTATGCAAGTATTCAAAACTATTATTAACTTTTCATTTGGAAGTTATTGTAATGGGTATGATTTTTTTAATTAAAAATTGCGACATGTCTCCACGTTTCGAGGTCCCTCGAGTCCGAATCTTTTGTTTTTAGAGAGATGTTTGTGTGTGCGTACGTGCGTTCGTACGTTCGTGAGCCTTTCTTTCGTCTCGAATATCTCCAGAACAAAAACTAATATCGAACCAATTTCATTCGATGCATAATAACATAATGAGCACCTGGTAAGGTTTGCAAAAAAATTTGTTTTGGCGGCTTCTTTTTATTGCAAAAAAACTACTAAAAAATTGTTGGAAAATGTTTTTCGTCTCGCATATCTCGAGAAAAAATTTGAATTGGTGGATTTTTTTAATAACAATTAAAAGCAAGATAAAATGGACAAATGGGGAGTTGGCAGTGTGGATAGACCAGCCGCACCCAGTTTATTTAGAAAATGAAGTTGGTCATTAATGCTAGACATATAGGATATAGAGTCCCAATAAGAGTTGTTACCTCTTCGAGCAAAAGATAATGACTAGCTCAATTGAAATTGACATTGCTTCAGGTGCTAAGAAAGGAGCAAATCAATAACAATGCAGATGAAATTTAAAGCTCTTTAGAATTATTGCGATGTAAATCAATAGATTTATGGACAACCACCCGGCTTCAAAAGCATGGAGGTTATTTTAGAAACATCTTTAATTAATTCATTTTAATAATAAGTTTCCATTATATCCCAGAAGGGGCATGTCCTGAAGCTAAAATCAAATTAGCACTAACGACGAAGCATTTCTGGGTTCTGAGCCTAATCTAACAAATGTACTGTGTTTTGTTCATAAAATCAAAAAAGGAATTTGAAGTAAAACTTACTCTGGGTCTACATTTGCTGTAGCTTCATCTAGGATAAGAATCTTATTATTGCGTAGAATTGCTCGTGCCAAGCATACTAATTGTCTTTGACCTGTGCTGAAATTAGATCCTCCATCAGACATTCTGCAATTCAGCCCTCCAACAAGTGTAGATACGTATCCTTTTAGTTCAACATCTTCTAGAGCTTTCCACATTTCGCTGTCTGTTTTCTCTTCAAATGGATCCAAATTATATCGAAGAGTTCCAGAGAACAAAACAGGATCCTGAGGTATAATTGAGATTTTACTCCTCAGATCATGCAATCCTAAAGTATTAATATCGATGCCATCAATTTTTATTACGCCATCATTTATTGCTAATCGGAAAATGGCCTGAATTATTGATGATTTTCCTGCTCCAGTCCTGCCAACAATGCCTACTTTCTCTTGCGGTTCAATAGTGAAATTTAAATTTTTCAAGATGTGGTCACCATTCTCAGAATATCGGAGGCAAAAGTCAATGAACTCGATTTTACCTAAATTTGGCCAGTCCCCAGTGGGACGGTATTTCTCTATAGTTTCTAATTCAGATTCTGGTGGTTGTTCCGCGTATTCAATAACTCTTTCTACACTTGTCATTTGATTTTCTAGTTCAGCCGTTTGACGCATTCCCCATTGGCACATTCCTACCATAGTAATGCATTGCATTATAGCGAGACCAACATCACCACTAGTAAAATTGTCGTTTAGTGCTAGAAAGCTAAATGTAACCGTGCCGATGTAAATTACACACACGACATCGAGCCACATCGCAAACGCTCTTGTTGTCGATAAAAATAAGAACCAAGCAGAAGTGTTGGAGTTTTGATGCTCATGAAATTCCAATTCAAGTTGCTTTTCTGCTCCTAAGGCCCGAATTGTAGTGAGCCCCTGGAACGTTTGATTGGTATGGGAGTATATGGGACTTCTTGCTGCAAAAGATTAAAATGTTATTTTACGTTATGACCAACATTTGGAGACTTTACTGATAGATTCGATTCGTTTTATACTTCGGCTTGTGTTTATATACAAACATCGTAGAAGATAGAATAGGAAAGCAACGGTAATAGCAGGAATCAGCAACCAGTAATTGGCAACAGCAACAATTACAAGGACAGCAGTGATATCTGTAAAGAACTATACAACAACATTTTAGAATTCAAGTTTACTAAAACCCAATCTTATTTGATCGTGTGGAATAATTTGAAAAAGAAAAGATTTTTTTTTTAATAAAAATACGGAGAATGGAATTGCCTACATAACTTCTAATGGGACTCTCTAATATTCTCGCATTAATTTTCTTGTGTAGAAATTTCCATCGCAACTATTTTATTGAAGAAATACTTCTTTTACTACGAAAATAACAAATTATGTGTCTTAATGCAAAGTCTAATTAAAAAAGGAACAAAACATCTAGTTCAGAAATTAAATGTACCTATAAACTTGAAATCCAAATCAGTACTAAAAATTTAAAAGAACTCTTGTGCACTTTTTTACCGGACTTATCTGAGTTTCGTAAATAAATAAAAATATAGAACAATACCAATTGTTTTTAGAATTTCTTTTTCGCGATTTAAAACATTCGCAGAGAAATATTTACAAGTTTTTATACGACAGAATTGTGTGTGAGAAAATTTGCCTTAGAAGCCTCGCGATAATTTGGACATATAGGCATACCACGTGTAATTATGTATAGGTACGTTACTTTACTGGTTTTGAAAACCTTCTGAATTATGCTTTTCGTGCAAACTCTAAAGTTCAGTAGAATTTTGCCCATGCTTTGTCTGTTATGAATAATATAAAATTGCTCTGTGGAATAGAATGAAAAAATTCTAATTGTGATTTAGAAAATAAAGACGAAACCGCGAAAAAAAGTTAAGAATTCGTCCGCACACTGACTACTTCTAAGTCATAGCTCACAACTAACCACGACTGAAATTTACAAATATCGGACCGAGATATTTATAAAAACTTTTTATTATTTAAATTTTATGTCAATATAAAATAACATTAATAAATTACTATTAACACAAATACTTACTGAAAGACAATCGATTAGAGCTTCTGGCAATACTGCATCTATAGTGCTGATATCTTTCGAAAATCGATTTAATATTCGACCAGATGGATTGGTATTAAAGAAATACATGGTGGTACGTGTGATGCCACGAAAAAGTTTATCATGTAATTTCAACGAGATTTTGAGACACATAAGAAAGAATCCATAAGTACGAGTTAAGTACAACGTTAATGTGGTAATTAAGAAAATGGTGTATATAATAACAATGTTTTCCCTTTCGTCCTCCACTGCAATTGAAGATGGAGAGAAAAAGAGAAAGTTTGTAGATTCGTCTGTTTCATTGTACACTAATGTATTATTTTCCGGCGTGCTAGTCTTATTTGCGACAACTTCTTCCCAAATTGCCCTGGAATTTGCAAACACATTAAATTAAAAAATTAAACACAAGAAATAGAACAGCTTACCATCGTGATATAAAATAGTCCACTCCTGTCAGCATTACTCTCACGATTACGAATAACGCAAAAATTGCACCAAAAACCCAGATGCTTTCCAATGATTTGAAATACGATTTATACACGCTGAGCTTAACAGAGCCCACGGCTTGTAATTCTTTTCTATCTTCATCTTTGTTATCTGTAGGTTTATTTTCCTCTTCCTTAGATGTGATTTCCTTTTCTGTGCTACTTTTTTTCACTACGTTATCTCCGGATTCATCATGAGTTTGTGCCAGAAATTTGAAATCCTCTAATTTCTCTAAGGCTTGATAACTCCCTTGAGCTTCAATTTGTCCTGAGTTCATTAATATGAGATTTTCGACATTCTTTAAATACTGCAACTGATGTGTAATCAATATTCGTGTCTTATTGTTAAGATATTGTTTGATGCATAATTCAAATATATGTTTCCCTACGTGTGAATCCACAGCCGAAAGGGGGTCATCTAAAAGGTAAATGTCGGCCTGTTTATATACCGCACGAGCTAAATTCACTCTTGCTTTTTGTCCTCCACTTAAGCTGGTTCCACGCTCTCCAACTATTGTCATGTCACCATGCGACAATAGTTCCAGATCTCTTTCTAAAGCACAAACGTGTATTACTTCCTTATATCGTTTCTCGTCAAAATCTTCAATAAATACAATGTTGTCTCTGACTGTACCTTCGAATAACCAAGGCTCTTGAGATGCATAACTAATTGTACCATTTATAATGACCTGCCCTTTATTTAGTTCTAATTCACCTAGAATTACGTTTAATAAAGATGATTTCCCTGCTCCTACTGGTCCTACAATTGCGGCTAATTGTGACTCCTTTACTTCCAAACTAATACTATTAATTGCTATGTTTTCAGTACTTTCTGGGTCACCCCAAGTGGCAGTTACTTTATCGAGTATTATTCCTTTTGCCGTTGCATTTGTGAAAACCTTTCGTTTACCCTGAACGTGTAAATTATTTATGAATTTTTCTTTATTTATATCATTACATTCAGATTTCGCAGTTCCATTAAACTGAACATCTGGCATACCATTAGTGCCATTATTAAACGTTTTTTGAATCCCATCTTCATCTGAAGTTTTGCATTTCTCTTCGTTTTCTAATAGAAATTCTTTGACTCGACGAGTTGAGACGTAGGCTTCAGCACAGAAAGTGATGGCCAGGGGCCAAAACCAAACCATTGAATCGTTTAACACGTTGAAGAATGAAGAAACTGTAAAAATTCTTTGTGCAGTTATTTCATCCCCGATATATACATAAGACACTAAGCTGAGAAATACAGAGAATTTTGAAATCATGACAGTTGTGTGCAAGGCTGCGTATATATAAACAGTGCCACGAATTGCGTTTATTTCTTTTCTTCTGACTTTATCGATGAGGGTAGCGAAGGACTTTTCCCAGGCATACATTTTAATGACCTGAATACCCTGGATAATTTCGTTCATTAATTTAACTCTTAGATCTGTTCTTTCAGCAGTTCTTTGCCTGTAGTATGCCGCTTTTTTTGCTGCCCATGCCTGCAGCGGGATAAAACTTAACATGAATGCTACACCTATCACAGCTGAGATTCCAATTTCCCTGTACATAAAATAGCCCAGTAGTAACGTTTCGAATGGGCCTTTCCAAAGATCGTGAAAGAAACAAAGAGCTACATCAAATTTACCCAAATCATTGGACAGAATATTTATAGCTCGTCCACTCAAACCGTCGTTCAATGTAGTCTTAGATATCCTTAACGTTTTCCTGTATATAAGTCCGGCACAAGCTAAACGCATTTTTGTTCCTATTTGAAATACGCAAAATATAAACGGATGGAATGTTAATACCGGGAGCAACGAACATATCACTATTCCAGCAGCATATAAATAAGCTTGTTCTCTGCTTGTGTGCTCTTGTCCTTTAGCGAAATACGCCACAAGACCACCAAGGCAGAGAGGTTGGGCTAATCTGGAAAATAAAATATGTATATCGTAAAGAAAGGAGCTGTTTATTCAGTAGTAGTTTTTACCTCGTTGTTGTTTCAACAATACAAAATAATAAGCCTAAAGGGATAAATACATGTCCATAGGCACGGAACAGCATTCGGACAACGCTTGGATTTTTTCGCTTCAATTCTTTTTCCCATAACAAACTGATTTTTTCAGTAACGTAAGCACTATCTAAGTTTGGTTTATGTGTGTAGATTTCTTCCTCCTCCAAAGGACGTTTGAAGCCTTTCCTGAATAAATGTCGCGCCCACCTAAAATATAAAAAACATTTCATCCACTTTAATATTTTATTACCAAAGTTAGTATATATGGGTTAAATAAAAACATCATATCAAAATTCAAAACCACTGAGTTCTGTAACTTTAACGTATTTTTCATTTTAAAGTTACAGGATTCAGCCACTTAAGGTAAGTCGTATATTGCACAAGCGCGGACTGTAGTCAACAATTAAAAAGTTAATTGATTGCGTGCATTACACGCAAGAGCATACAGCAGCGCAGACTGCGTCTATTTACATCTATCAGCGATCAAAACGTCAGAGACGAGTAGGCGCCCGGCAACTTAATGAGTAAAGCTGGCTTTTGAGTTCAGTTTGTGTCAGCAACGTTAATTTCAGTTGTTTGATAATCGCAGAAGCAATCTGTACTAATTCATCAAAGCTTTTCTCAACATTCTTTAATACATTTAAAAAGAAGTGGGTCTTTCAAATCCTTAAAATGGTTGTAGCAGATTTCATCCTTTTCGCCAAAGGAAAGGATTTCCCCACTTCCTTTCTTGAATCATTATTCTCCGCAGACTCCAGTCAATTACAGGGTTTATTTGTTTCATAATAATTTTTCAGAAAATTCCTTTAACTTGATTATTTAACTGACTAAAAATAATGAAACGATAGTCAGTGAGTGAAGATTAAAGAGCAATCATTTGGACAGAAGTCAGTTGACTAAGCAATCAATTGACTCGGAAGTGTGCGGTCTCCCTAACAATCTTTCAAGGATTGTGATTGTAGTAATGATTTAAAATGTTTAAAAAATTCAAAGATCATAGAAAACGTGATTGGTTTCGGGAGTACATTCAACTGTGGCTAGTTACATAGGTAGTTCCATATTTAATGTATTTAGAAAATTTGAAGAGCTAATGAGATAAAATCAATCCTATAGTAAAAATTCAAATTCATCCTACATTAGACTCAATAATATTGTATCCATATGAAGATTTGAAAAAAAAACCAGAGAACAACCAAAGAATTGAATTAATGGCGAATTTTTAATCATAGAATAAAAACGATTGGAAAAATGTAAAGGTTATTTGGATAATTGCCTTTGTAAAATTCTGAAAATGTTTGAATACAAAATCGCAATTTTTTCGTAAAAACCTTTACTTATCTCAAAATCTTTGTTTACAAGCGTACAAATAATTAATAGCAATAATTTCCGTAAACAAAACAATTACATAAAATATTTTCCAAGTGCATTGATTCATAATACGTCCGTAAACAGAAAATCATCTTTATAGGTCAGTCAGCCAGCAATTTCGTTGCGTCATAAGGTGAAATAAACTGCTGAAATTTCTGATCGATTCTTTACACCGCTGGATACTATGAGGAATGCACTGGCTGGTAGAAATTAGAAATTGGATTCTAAGGATTTCATGTGTTTCAATAGGGAAAAGTCCAGCTCACTAATTTGAGAGATAGTTACGTACGAAAGTTTTCGCCCGGCTTAATTAACTTTCCTAGATAATAATAGGGTATAGTTATAGTCAACAAAATCTATCTTAAAAATTAGCTGTAGAAATGTCCTTGATATACCCGGGTGTGCCATCATGTGTCGAAGGGTTAATGCTCGGTTTTATGTCTATACTACGACTTACCCTGGAGTTGTTGTTCAATGTTAAAATATTTTAATATGCATTTTTTTCAAGGCGGAACAAGGACAACCTAACAATAACAAAGGAACAAATTGTTTGCGAATCAATCTTATCCGAACGCTCGCCGAAAGCTCGCTGTCGCGCCCAATGTGTGTACCTTTGGCGCGGTGTTTCGTTCACAGGGATCGTCTCGGCGGAAAAGGCGCTCGTCGCGAAAACGTTAAACAAAAAAAAACCGGCCAAGTGCGAGTCGGATTTCGTACCATTATCTATAAAAACGGCACAAAAATCATGTCTGTTGTATGGGAGCCCCCCTTAAATATTAATTTTATTTTAATTTAATTATTTATTTTTAGTGAATATATAACTAAATATTCTGTGAATATTTCAAGCGTCTACCTGTTGCCGTTATCAATATCGAGCAAAAACGAGCAAAAAAATCACGTTTGTTGTATGGGAGCCCCCTTAAATATTTATTTTATTCTATTTTTTAGTAT
>QYTT01090518.1:24187-46023 GCA_006980735.1 Dasypogon diadema
TCAAGAAGAGAATGAAAGTAAAATTGCAGTGGAAAGGTTTTAGAGTATCGACATGTTACCCGGGCATACCCCCCTTTCGATTACAAATAAAAACTCAGAGTTGAAGGCACTCTTAATCGAACAAATGTTTATATCTTTTGAATAGGAATAGATATTGAGCTAATTTTTGTAAGGACTCTACAGGATTAAGGATAAGAGAGGGAAGAAGAGGGGGAGGAAGAGAGAGAAATGCGTCAACCGTTTGTAGCCAATTCGGCTATCGGCGCGAATATAAAATTATTTGCGAAAAAGTCCTCCACTAATTTACAGCACCATCTAAGAGGTAAGTAATAAGGGGATAATTCAATTTTTTTCGTGGTAGATGAATTGTCCGAAAGGAGACAGCATTAGAAAAGTAAAGCGCGCGCGGTCCATTTGTTTATGCCGGTACTAAAAATGAAAATGAAATTAAAGCTTAAAGTCTTCACGTAAAGTATACATGTTTTTAAGAGGCATTAACTAATGCCTACATTAGTTGTTTTTTCGGGCAACGGAGTTATGAAAATTCAAAAGAAGGGTTAGATTCCATGCGGATTCCCATTGTGTGTATAATTCTTTTTAACGTTGGCCACATCTTTCGCAAGTACCGGAAAATGACTTGCTATAATGGAAGAAATTAATAATTTTGTTTTTCAACTGCCGTAACTTTTACACTTTACTGGTACGTCTGCATATCATTTCAATTTCTTCAGTTGATTACGAAACTCTTGATAACAACGCAAAGCAAGTGTTTCGGTCGGAATGTGCGTAAATAAAGATACTAGATACTATCATTTATTAGGGTTTTAGTTTTAGTGCGTCAATACTTTGCTGACGGCACATTTGAATGGGTCGTGATTTTTACTGAACAGTGAATGCTTTTCCAAGGAAAATGAATAATAGCCAACCAAGAAATTTGCCCAAATGTATTTTCATAGAAAAATATCATACTGGAACAAATTTCCGCAAATAATTATCTGGTTTAGCTGAAATCCTCTAACAAAATCGATTTGAATTGATTCATTATTAAAATTTGTTTTTGGTGGATAAACGCCATGCTTTCAATAAAATAAAATCGATGCGAAGGTACGTAACACTTTTCACCGGGGATTTACTTGAAATAATACCAAAATCGACGAAGAGCGAAAAAAAGGCAATTTATCTGATTATTTGAGACAGAACTGGAAAAATACTCACCAGAAGGTCCACTTCGAAAAGAAGTTAGCCTCAAGGTACGGGTTTGGTTCTCTTTCAACTCGCTTTTTAGTCCGATTCATAACTGTATTTCTTATTTGCACTGCCGGGAAAAACTTTGAACTATTGCACCATTAAAACACGCTTTAAACAACAAAGAGTACAACTAATTATTCTAATTATTTCCCATTTGTCAAGAACTCAAAGCACAATTCCCTCCCGACTCGACTGATCGCACAGTGTAAGAGATCTATACTCAATTGGCAATTGGCATTTCTATTGGAGGACACATTTTTTTCTGCTTTCTGCGAATATCTGCCTCACAATCGCGACCTTCTTTATTTGATTCAACTTATTGCAGGCGGCGATCACTTCTTACCGAGAAATATGTCAGCTAAAGCTCGAACTAAACTGGAGAGCTCCGGTATAATTTATGTCCGCGTATTAATCGTCAGCTTTTGTACAGCTTACTTACGTCACTTGTGGTATCTCTTTTGCTGGGTTCCGCGAATCACACGGCTTTTTATTTCACAACTTGCGAATTTCGTCTTATGGTTTAATAATCGGGAAAGAGAATTTCAACACAACAAAACAGCTGAGGACGCGAATGACAGCTACCAGCTGATGTATGACGTTCGCCGCCGGCATTGAACGCATGGAATTGGAATGTCGGCATAGACACAGCGCAACATCCAGATTTCCCGAATCAATTTATTTGCAGTACGATACTGTGCACCGTGTGCACCTATTCAAGAACATTCAGAATAACTGGTTAAATTTGCAAGACGAACAAAAAACATTCATGTATCCGGATTTTGATACTTTTGAAATTAAACGGGCCTCTTTTCAGCATTTCGTTGGATTTGCGAACAACAAAACCAAATAATCGCTTCGACTGAAGTGTTTCTTTGGTTGAAAACATCTTTCATGACACGACAATTGCCGATTTGTCTGATAATCCGGATTTTTCAGAAACAGCGGACTTTTGCAAAATTATACGAAAGTGGTGGAATATAGTAAACGTTAAGAATACCACCACGCGATTCAATAACAGTAATACAGGTTGCGTGCCGATATATGACTTTTCAAGTGATTAAACTGAATTTTTTGAAAAAATTTATAAATTGGCTGCACAATCCCGGGAGATTAACCAATGAGACTTATTCAGTTGCTGTATTAACTACACAAACTATTAAAATTAACTGAATTCGCACTTTCCACTTTAAATCTTCAATATATTTCACTAGGAAACCTTCAAACTGATGACTTGGAAGACAGATTTCGCTTATATCAGTTTTTAGCCGGGCACACCCATCGAATTTCATATTCAGAGGTAGCTGATTCGGTGAACAAAATTAGAATTCTTAATGTTTTGGCCCAGAACGAAATAAATTTCGAAGATTTCTTTAAAAAACGGTGAAAATTTTATGATCACAGATACTTCAGATTTTGCTAAAATCTTTGAATCCGATTATTTAATAAACCGCGAAGTAGATCCATCTGCAAACATGTATGTTTATGAATCTGCTTCGCAAATTGTTGCAAAAAAATTATCTTGCACAGGATGTAAAAATTTTATCGTAAATTATGAAGTAGAAAATTACGGTTGCACGCAATCTGTAATAGTTTTAGGGAACCATATGTGCTCGATTTTTCAGGAAATATGTCGAGATAAGGATTTGTATTTAAAATATTTTAAAAGGAAAAACCAAAGAGACATTTTGGCTGAATTAACAATGCAATCATGTTTATCGGATATTTTTGCGTCGGCATTGAACGCATGGAATTGGAATGTCGGCATACACACAGCGACTTCTTATTCTTCTTAGCTAGTCTAACCAGGCAGCTGTCCTATCTGAACCTGTCATTTACAATGCCTCCTATTTAAACTTCAACATAAATTGTTGTTTTTTCCTATAAGATCCAGATCTGTAGAAAAAAAAAACGATCGAGATCTTGTTGAAATTGGCAGTACTGATAATCATTGTCAAGTTGACAGCTGGTAATTGTAAGGCATTATTTTATTTTATTATAGGTAATAAGTTGCAATATTTCAAACGTATAAATTTTATTTGTTTTTTGTAATACTTGCAATTTTATATCATACATGTTTGCTCACTTTTAAGATTACTCTTTAAGTTTGATAAATAATAGTACCAACATCTAAGACTATATGTGGGACTGGGAATCGGTTCTAATTTTCGGATCTTGAAAGATCCAGATCCAAGATCTGTATAAAGATCGAGATCTTTTCTTGTTGTTGTAATTACGTGCCTAAGTGAGATTCAGATCATGATATCTTGTGCAAAAAACACAGCTATAGTATTACTAGATGAAATTTCATCTTGTCACAATCTTCGGTAGATTATCGATATCTTTTCTACGCCTCGATGTATACACCACCACACCTATGAGGTCCACACAAATTACAAAGCAGCCGATTCTTGAGTGCGCTTAGAAAAAAAACATCAAAATTACAAATCCGTTGCGGTTACTAGGAAAAATTGTTGCCTGTCAAGGGTCAGCAGGCACCAAAGCCCCAAAAACTTCGTGATTAAGTGCAGTAGCGGCACTGGGCTACAAAAAAGTAAAAAAAATAATATAGTGACGGAATCAGTTCCGCTGTAATAGTTAGAAAGGCTACGAAAGTTATATATTCTCCTCTGGTTTAACACCGGGGTGCAGAAAAGAAATCAGCATTAGTTTTTTCAAAATACAAACGTATTACATGATCAAAAAATTCAAAATAAAATTAGATTTTACAGCTTTATTTAATTTGATATTTATAAAAATTCATAGAGGTTTAACAATGTGGGGCTGCACTACTCATTCCTCTTAGGCAACCTTGCAGTCACACACATCTCTGTAAATCCTACAACGAATATATTGGTATAACTCTTTTTAGTCATTTTATTGCAATGCAGTAAGCAGGATTTACTGTGATTATATTTTTCCCCTTACCTACAGGAGGAGGGACATTTTATTGTTAAGATATTATTCCACGTTTTTTCTATAATTATATAGTTAATAATATTACTTTTTTCATAAGTGTCTTTTGAGTGATTATCAAACACCATAAATGTCTTCACCAATAGAGAATATTCTACCAATAATTAATTATAAATAAGTCATGTATTTCTTCATTTGAATAATTTGATACTGGAAAACTTTCACAGTAAAAAGATACAATAATTCACATAATTTTTGGTTTTCAAAACTTTTCTGTCTCAAATTTTTCTATCATTATCTGCCGTTTGTCAATGAGGCACTTGTAAAACTCGGTATCCGATATGTATTTGGTTTTATTGTAGCATGCGTGTAGGTCTATCTCCGTGTATAACTGGCGTTTATATTCCCAGACGGTTTCCTCTGATTCTTTTTCTTCAAGCTGCTTAAATTTTTCTTGTAGATTTTTAAATTTTTCTGATTCCTCCCTCGCTAATTTGTACACAGGACCGTTGTCCTTCTCGATTTCTTGGCATCGATCGGGTAAGTGATTGTGCATATTTTGAGGAACATCAAAATCGCATGTAACCCTCTCAGGTAACTGAAAACAGGACCACATAATAAATGGAAATAAGCATTCAAATATTGTACCTCTTGAGCAAGCAGACCAAAATCCAAAATGATGAAAAATATTGATAAAATTAGTTTCATTGTAAAAATCAACAGAACAACACCGTGAACAACACGCAAACTTTGATGGAATACTGAACCCGTTGTCTGTTTGATAAGTTATCAAAGTCTAATAATTGCAGAGATTATACAGTTTTCGATAACATTGTGGAAGCAAGAATCCATGTAGAAGCAACAACTCTTGTGATATACCTTTCCGATACCGAAACTACAGAACAATAATTTTTACTATTGAAAGAGAAGAAATATCATTGTTGCCGGTGCGGATAAGCATATACATGTAAGTTCTTCAATGTAAATTTGTTACCACTGCAAAGTATTGAGAATTTTAAAGAATGACATTAGAAGAATTTTATTAATAATTGGAGAATTTTTAGTTTTCTTTTTACAAAAAATCCCAACCATAGAAGCTCGCTACTAGAATGCTGTTTGAGAATGTAATAGTTTTTCAATTAATGGGTCTTCTTATTTCGAAGTGTAAATATTTTTCATATACCCACATTTATTTGTTTATGCAGGTTTATGTTGATAATTGGTATATGATTTGCCACACCAACAGTCACGGCGTTATTTTTTTCTCAAAAAGTTGAAGCTGTCCATACTTCTAGCGAATGATGAAGTTAAGACCTTAATTTTTCCACATATCTATAAAATGTTAGGACAGCGCCGTTTTCTCGGTGTTAAGTTCAACAATGTCGAAAACTTGGAAAGTTATTAATATTATTCCCCACTCTAATTCTGCTTTTCATTAACGATCTCTTATCTCTTACTTTTGGTCCAATTAACACTTTTGCAGACGACACTACCTCTGATTTCACATATTCATTTAAATCAGTTGCTGACTTCCGCAGAAATGCTGTTGATAATAATCTCAACGACGACATCATTAACACTAAACGTACCGAGATGCTTACAACTCAGATAGAAATAACACGCTAATAATGCAATTGAAAGAGAGGTCACCGGTCAAATGACCCAGCTTGGTACATTTAGTGTTAAAACCTTCACCTGGGGCAGTGCAAATCGTGTTGAGCATTCAAAACCCACAATCTTCTGATTTCTCACAAAAGAACCCCAAACCCTCCCGAGCAGAAATTTGTTAGGGCATGCTCCAACAGCTTCAGGCCCAGATCAAGCTGTAGAACGGTATGCCATATTAGCAAGTTCCTGTGAGGCCCTCATCAGTTCCTAATATAAAATGTCCTGTTGGGATTTTTCCAATCGGTCCCCGATTTGGTGTCCTTTTTCCACCCCTGGAAGATGATATTCAAATTTATCTCAGCCGCCCAATCAAAATGATGGAGGATTGTGTGTGTCGCCTAAATGATGACTTCCAGCAGTACAGAATGTTCTTATTATCGATTCCAATAAATCTGATTGCATGGCTATATGCAGAGAAGTTCTAAATTCTGAAAACTTACCTCCAATACTGTTGAATAATGCCATAATCCCGTACAAACGACCAGTGAAAACCTTAGGTATAGACCTGAATGCTGAATTCACTTGCTGTGCACATGTCCGATCCACTCTTGGCAGAGGTTTCAGACAATTATGGGTCAATTCCAGGCTACTCTCACTCAATATTTGTAAGAAACTTGTTAAGGCTTTATAATTCCCCATTTTACATTTGGTTGCGGTCTCACATCCTCTCCAAAAAAGAAAAACAAAAATTAAATGTTAATCCTGTGATCCTACCAGTGGAACATAATGTTATAAAGATCACGAAATTACATTATTAAACTACGTTCTTATCGGTATTTAGAAATGTCATATTCAATAAAACCACACAAAGTAAATGAAGTGTATATATTTAATAAAATTTAAATATAATAATTTGTAAAGTGATACAATTTTCGATTCCAATCTTGTCATCCTTTCTTGATTTCAGATTTGTATCCAAGAAATTTTACTCATAAATTTCCAATAAAATGAGTTTAAAGCAATGCAAGGTATATATATATAACATAGTATCATAGTATATAATACAATGTATAGAATTATAACCTAATTGCCGGAATTTTTCTGATACTTAACGTCTAGGGTTGAAATGTGAATCCTCTTTTACAGGTACGTACATAAAAAATTACAAAGCATTGTCGTAAACAAATATTTCTTCTCGTTGCAAGTGTTTATTTTTATTTTAGCATTTTCAGAATTGTATTTTCTCTTACATATAATTTGTTTCCGCTTCAATAACCGTAGTTAGCTACATAGAGGCGCATTACAATAGTTCGCTTAGAAAAGTTAAATGGCGTTTTAGATTTTTTCTCTTTTAGAAAAATATTTCACTCATGTAAATAAAAAGGTATAGATAGAGATATAATATACTTACGTAAGTGAATATATGTATAATTAATTTTATTTTTCGGTTACAAAGCAATTCTGAAACTCTTCCCCAAATTTCAAAATTGTATTGTATCCCGGATTTTGTTGTTATCGAGATTTCTTAGGCTGTTCTTCTTGACTTGTTTTAAATGTACATATATTATCTTAATACTAATTTTTCGATGCTTAATTTTACTGCTCTCTTTTTATATAGTGTATAAATCTGGACACTACACTACTTTTGTAATAGTCGTAAGTCGAATATCATAGATTGCGAAAATGGATTACGAGTAATATTTCAATACACGCTATCTGTAAATATTTATAGGTAGTGTTTGATTGTTTCAAAATATATAATATATATATATATATATGTGTATTAAAATTTATGCTATATAAGTTAATATCTTTCACTTATTCGACTTGTAAATTAGATCTTATAATGCTGGGACAGCTTACTTTAAATACATTACTCACAGTGAAGCTTTATTTTTACTGAGCATAAAAAGCGTTTAAGCATTTACTAGATATTCAAAAAGAGATTTAAATTGTTATTAATTATTTAATGAAAATTAAATTGGAGGACAGAGAAATGTAAATACTTCTCCAAAAATCTTCCCCTATTCTCAGAAAAATATCTAAATCTTGTCCTCCGTAAGCTAAAGAGAAACATAATATTGACTTAAATGTAATATCGTTAAGTGTGTTGTTTTGTTTTCGTTTTTTTCTAATAAGAGAGAAAAATTTCATTGTGCTTTTTCATGAGATTGTTTTTATAGTGTAAATATTTTCGCCTCGTACAACTTGAAAATCTTCCGTATATTCTTCTATTCTTAAATGAAATAAACTAGATAATATTATTGTGTGGAATTTCACTTGATTTAATAAATAAGTGTAGTGTAGTTTCTAAGGTATTTGGACGAAAGTAATATACACACATACTTTCCACAATCTAAGAGGGTTCGTGATATTTTTTAGGGTAAATTTGCTTTCTTGTCTAATCGTGTTATTTTTCCTGTGCAAGAAAATATGTTTAAATTACTTCTTTTCTATGAACTTGTTAAATATTCGAAATAATGTTTTGTTTTTCTAGTCAACACGTTTTCATATTTGTCATATATGGAATTGATTGCCAAAGGAAATCCTTAATTTATTGAATTTATGCATTATGCAAAAAATCAGCAATTTTGCAAGACTGCAGTCGAAACTGAGAAATGTTTCAATACTGGTTACTGATTGATATCATGGGGATGTGGGCTTTTATAAAACTGTAAAGTCGGTAACTAGTTAGATCATTTGTTTATTGGTATTTAGAAAAAAATCGAAATACAATTTGTAAGTTGCTCAATTCTGAAAGTTGAAGAAGCAACAGTTTTGCTCGAATAGATATTTAAGAACTTTAGGGCGTGTTATTATATCTTCATTTCAAAGTACTCAGCAATCTAATGTGTTTCTTCATTGGTGGCCATAAAGTGTCCACGAAAGAAAATTAACGATTGTTACTCGTCGTGTGCATTGATTAAATTTATTATAAAATAATTTGTTTAGGATTCTGTTCAACGAAATTAAGAACAAATCACTTCATCTGCATTTTTGAGATTGAGTTTTCCACTATTTCTAATTAGGGATTCAGGTAATTGGTTATAAACCATTTAAAAAAATTTCCAACTTTCAACTGCAGCAAACAAACAAATAGGTCGACATTTAAAACCTTGAATTCCCTATTTTTTACATAAGATGCCCTACAGAATGCTATAATAGTCTATTTACTAAAACTGGTCTTACCGATTTGGTTGTTCTCATTATCACTTTTACAAGATTTTTGAGTTTCCCTACAGGACTTTTAATATCGTCGAGTTTTTACTTCTTATTTATATGTTCGTAAAAATATCACGTTTGCTTTTGACATCTAAACGTTAAAATTAAAGAAAAAAATATATATCTACGAGTTCTAAAGCACGATGAATAAAATCGTGGAAAGAAAAACGAGAAATGCTCTTGAGTTAAGCAAAAATCATTTCAACTGTTTACAATACGATTCTAATGCTTAGTTATAAACTCTTTTATTTTGGTATTTCTAATTAATGTAATTACGATAATATCTTTTAGAAAAGATTATTCATTTAAAAAATTCATGCGAAACGCATATTTCTACTAAATATGGTCCCTAGGAAGTCGCAAAATGTCACTAGGCAATGCTATTTCTAAAATGTTTACTAATAAATGGAAAAGAAGAGTGAGCAATCGAACGGATAAGGTTTCGATCAATAAAGTAGAAGGCTAGAACTCAAAAATGCTTACTTTAAGCACCTAGTGATACAATATATATTCATATTCATATATATTTGCCACAAATTTGCAAATTTTAAATAAAAATCATACATCGTTATCATGAAGTCTATTACAATTTTCTTTTATGAAATCTTGAATTTTGCTAAGGTTTTGATGTCACTGAAGTAAGTGTTGAATGCAGAGTCTAAGCAAAGTAATGTTTTTCATTAACTATTTTAGTTTAATTCCTGGGATTTATAATAGGACTCGTGATATATCAGATACCCAGATTGTTTGGCGATAAAACTGGCAAAGGGTGATAGTACACAAAGAAATATATATTATAAATGGTTTTGAGGCTACAAAGTGTTTCTCTAAAATTTCAAAATTTTACTAAACTTTGAAGAAACACTTATCACTTTCAAATATTTCTTAACATTTAATATATAAAGGCTTTCGAAATAATACTCAGTGAATCCTTTTGCTTCATTCTCTTTCAAATTCAGAATTTTAAAATTTTAACGTTAATTTTTGAGATACGAAATTAATTACTTAGATTGTTCATTAACTCATATACATCTTGTTATATCGTCTAAGCAGATGAAAGAGTGGGAGAAATTTACTTTTCTGGGCATGGGAATCTCTTGAAAATGACCCATGTGAAGGACCATACGTTGAGGGCTATTACGAATTAGAATATGAAATTAGTAGAGAAAATTGTTCTAAGCGGCCGGAGACTGAAACTAATTCACAGGATCATCCACGATCACCTTCATATGAAAAAAGTAACTCTGCGACGGAAAGGAAAAGCACGTCATCAACTCAATTGTTACTGGGGATGAGACTATGGTATTTTATCATGATATCATTACCAAATGGTAGGGAATTGATGGAATATCGGCAAATCAGCTCCCACAAAAGCAAAGCTCAAGCAAACTAGCATAGGATGTTTTTTTGCCTCATGACAACGTACTGGCGCACGCGCAGCTATCGTTGTGGGGAGCGATATCCAAGAATTCGGGCTCTCAGAACTCAATTATCCACCTTATAGTCCAGATCTCGCATCCAATGATTATTTTTTGTTCACCTCTGAGTTCTAGTGGAATAGAGGCGTTAATGAAAAGGTGTAAAAAGAGTATTGGAGTACAGGGAGGATATGTTGAAAAATAGAATTTAAATTTTTTTATTATTTGAAACATTCGACGTATACTAAGACTAATATCATTCCAATTATGTGAATCTTCTGTGAATAGTTTACTAGAAGTTGATTGTGAGAATCATTCAAATTACGGCAGTATGAAAATGAATATGTGAACAGAGAGTACCAATAGTAATGGAAAATTTTTTTTGATTGATTTCGAAATTGATGATGAAAAAATTTTAAAATAGAGAAAGACGGACGGTTTCATTTTGAATTTGCAAACTGTCTCTGTAGTGCAGAAATCCTGCTAGTTAAGACACTATAACTTTTTTTTATACTAACATTTGAATTTGATTCAATTTCCCTAATTTTATAAAACTTATAAAATGATTGAATCTTCCTGATGTTAGTTTTCGTTTTGAGAATTTTTGTATTTCAAGTGATGTTTTTATATTTTAAATGTTTTAAAAAGATCAGATATTCTATTTGCAATGGACTAACAGTTATTAATAAATTTTGTTCAATTATTTGCCAATTAATCTTAAGAAATTTACATGCACAATAATCTCAAGGATTAAATATCCAAATTTTCCTCTTTGTTAACATAGAACGGAGCGAGAGGGTTCACTGATTATAAAAGCATTTAGTCGCCTATGTCAAATAATTTTCAAACAAATGTTCCGATGGCAAGATATCATTTCTAATGTCTGCAAAAAATTATAAAATTTTATCAAAAACCTCATACACATCAAACTGCTAAGAAAAGACTTCTTCCTTCAAAGCATTACTTTGTCTGGCCTATCATCCTGCATAGTTGACGGTTTCTATTAGATTAGGATAGGTAAGTAATATTCAAGTAATTTCGTGTTGGATCAAAAGGACAAATTTGGAGAATTAATTTATGGCACTCAATTTACATCAAATATATTTTTTGTCTGCGTTTTTTCTTATGCTAGTAGATAAAGGATAAGCTAGTAGATTATTGGATAAATGGACAAAATTTAGAGAAGTCTGGTGGAACACCGTTCTTCTTTTATTTTTATGAAAACTATTACAGAATATTTTATATGACTTTTTTTCCTTTTTTGCGAATGAATAATCTGTGTAAATAATTTGTTCATATTTTTAAGATTGTGTGACATCATCCTTATTGTAATATTTTACAAATTGTGGCAATTTTAGTAGATTGAGATGATTAGAAAAATATTAAAATGCAGTTTTAAATTTTCAAATTGAAAAGGAATAAAAGGCTCCGTGGCGATTTCGAAATCAATAAAAATTTCTAAATATTTGAATTAATAAAAATATCGCGCCATGGTGTTTATAGTATCACTAAAGAAATAGGCAAATTGTGAGCTTATTACTCTCATATATGTACATGTATATATCCTCCGGTAAAAATTCATTTAAAATTAATCATTTGATGCTAAAGAAAAGAAAATGAAATGATTATTTTGTTGAAATTTATGAAAAGTAGACTAAACGCAAATGTCCAAATTGTTTATTATACTTTGTTTAGATCGGTTATTTCAACTGTGATGCTCTCAGCAACAGGATTTGATGTTATGTTGGTGATGAGCGGTTGCTGTGCAGGATTTTCTTGTTGTGTCGAATTATGCTTCTCCTGGTTCACGTTGTTAGCTCCTGTTGCACTTCGATTGGATCGGATAGATAGACTACTACTTCCTCGAGATCCTGGCTTCGAACCTAATTACACAAATTTTATATGAAACTAATAACTTAAGTTTCCCAATAAAGTAATATTTGATGAGGATCATAATTATATACACGATAAACCAATTTAGTCTGTTAACTCTGTACAAAATATTAAATTTTATCCTCATCAACTACTGCAATGTAAAGCTATAACATTAAAACTTCTATCAAAGGATACAATTAGAGAAGTTAGTTTTTATTTACTTAGCTAGATTTGGTGCAGAAAATTTTAAATAAGATTAAAGAAAACTATACCAAATCATTTAAAAAAGAATAGAAATAAGAAATCTACGGTTTATCGTTGCAATTTAATAGTTTTTAATTCCAAACTAAAGAGCACATTACGAACAGATCGATAGATATTACAGTCTAAGGGAAGTGATTTAAACCATTGAGTCAAATAATTTAGTTGCATTCCAAATTATTTTCAAATTTCATTCTATTTAACTGTGGTGATGTGAGCAATCAAATTTTTCTGTAATGAACAAGATGATTGGATGTATTCTAATCCGACCAAGTTGCCCTAATTTCGAACATTTGTATGTTGTTCCAAGATGATACATGCATTCATCTTATAAATGAAAAATCGGTGGTAAAAACATTCGAAGTTATGTCCTCCTTCTTTGAGCAACGTCCAATTTAAATATTGTAAAACTTAAGGAAACTTTGAGAACCATTCTCATTTCAAAACGGTGTATCTCTTTTGCAGAGATCAAGAAACTCTCAGATGGAGAATGGAAATGATCTATTCAAAAATTAATTATCTTGAAAAAACTGAAATCATACCTTTGACGAAAAAAGCAAAAATTGGTTAATTTTCGTTTCATAATCAGAAATTTGCGGTATTTCAGATGCAGACAAACTTTTTGGCATATGTCGATCCATGAAAAAAGATCTTATTTTTCATAGGGAGGTTGTCCCAGAACACCCGTATAATAATAATGAGTCAATCCCACCACATGATATGCCTCAGTAGTAGATAAGCTATGCGAGTAGGGGGCAAATTTTTGAAGTTTAAAAGTTTTCTTGGTTTTCGTGATCGCGCAGTACACGTTCGTCAGATTGGGTTCCCTTCACGCTTCCCTTACATTGTTTTTATCCCTTTTGCATCTGAAAAGGACCATTTTCACCCTAGAGGTAGAAAGTGACTGTATTTTCGAATTTAAAACAGCACTTTTTGTCCCTTTTCATTCTGAGATTACATCATTAAGCCTGAGATTGCGTCGGATTAAGAAATTCATTACTTTGAGTGTGGTATTATGATACCTTCAGATTTGTTTACATCAATAATTCGGAAATCGAGCTTTATTAGTACTTTTGTTTATGTGGGATTTGCTTCGATAATTTATTTTTGTATATTCATATCTACTGTACATTTGCATGAGGTATGTCTGTCTCTTTCAAGGATTCATTTCCAGATTTGGTGATTTTGTGAAGATTTCATGATGAGCGATGCAAAATTTTCAGTCTTTATTTGATAGTTCGTCTTCATCGGATTAGGAAATTTGGTTTACATGAAAGTATTTTAAACAGCTTTGAGTATCAGTATTCCTCCTGCACGTTGTCGATGCCAATGTTTTGTCCCTCTTTACGTAGACGAATCTATTCTGCAACACTACCACCTAGGTTCTTTTGGGCAACTGAGTCAGATACTATGGTATACAGCTTGTGGGTAGGGAACATGACCGTCTTTTCATCTGAACCCTATATATATATATATATATATATATATATATATTACAACGTAGCCTGCTAAAATAGGTGGAGTTATTATCAAGCTAATTCAATAACCACTGCAAAAATAACAGGATGTAAACTCAGGCGACGATTAATAAGTTATTTTCATTTAAAATTTGAAAATAAACTAAAGACTAAAATTCGTATTTACTATCATACAATAAACGTTGACTCAATGGTTTACGTTCTACAGTCATATCGTACTACAGTAATTATAAGAGTAAGCTCACTCACACTTCAAAAGAAGCCCTTGCTAAGTGAATAGATGATGTCAGAATGTCTTCAAGAAGTACCACGAAACAATAAGAATACTACGCACTAAATTTTCAAGACTACATACTTGGAGACTACATACTTGAAGAAAATTGGTTTGTAATAGAGAAATACCTTAACTTGCTTAAAACTTATTCGTTTTAGTTGAGATTGTCGCTGCAGAAGGACCGGAAGCACTTGTCGATGGATTTGCTTTCGTGGCGTTTTCAGTAAATTCAGTAACTTTGGAATGATTTGAAATTTCACTTATTTTGGAATCATTTGATCTTGTATTACTTTTTGATCTCGTCATCCTACGCTCAAGGCCTACAAAGACGTTAGTAATATAAATTTTGTTTTTGAAGATAAGGATTATAATTCTTCAAAACTCGTTTTTACTATTTTGATTGCTGTGTGAAGATTATTTACAAGGCCAGTGTAGATCTCGGAACAATATGAACAATTTAAATGTTATTTGAATGGAATTTCTCCAGTTATATTTTATCACTTGCTACCGAAACGACCTGAAGTTTTGGGATCGGACGTATTTGATAAGCTATGTCGTAGTTAGCGAGTAAGTAGTAAGTAGGGCTTCTCGTGCCGAGCACTAATTGCCGATACTTGACATCAATGAGATGGATAAAAACAGGGAAGTCGGCAGTTCAAAAAGTCCGCAATTCAACGAACGAACTGAAACGATATGATCTAGAAAATGCGTTCGACATTCAAGCCGAGGTGGACAATGCGGCGCCGAAAGATGTCAAGATTATGGATATGGATTAAGGACATCTGCAGAAAGGACAGACTGAACTGGACCGGAAAGAAGGGAAGAGACTGTCTGGGCAGCTAAAGTTGATTTTTCCCTTCAATTTTAGCCGCTTAGGCAGTATCTTTTCTTCACACACAAACACAGACAAAAACCGAATTCTGCCTCGACGTACAGCGGTAGAATTCCCTGCGGAGGTGAGAGCACTAACGCAGGGGTTCAAAGGCCTAAGCTGTGGATCGAGCAATGTTGGCTGATTACAGAGCCATACAATTTGTGGTGGTTCGCGAAGGAGAGAGGAGAAAAAGCTTTCAGAGATTCCGCGGAGAATAGGTGTGCCGAAGTACACCGAAGTGTTGAAGAGAAAATTGAAAAAAATGAGGAAAACACCAAAAACTGGAGCCATAACTGGAGTAGTGTAAGAAAGAGGATCTTACTATCAACCCCAGCAAGAAAGAAATATTTATCTTCACTAAGAGGATAAATAATCTGGAATTTGAACGAATTATGCTTTTGGATATGAGATCAACATTTCTATGGAGGCCACCATAGGTCTGTGGGTCTGTTTGTGCAAAAAGTAGCAGTGGAAGCGAGACTCAGGATGCAGCGGGACGGTACATGGTACATGGTAGGAAATTAGGATTGAGAACAGTTTCGAATGTGGAGTTAACTAAGATCCTTCGAAAACCGATTAATATTTAAGACCCAAAGCCTACTTAGAAATGTATAAAATTTAGAAAGAGTTTTTGCTAAACTTCTGCTTCACTTTAATATAAAAGCGTTTATAATTATTATACAAATATTTTTGTAAATATTCACAAGTAAGATTGTAGGAAAGTGTTAAAGAGGATGGAAAACTCAGTGTCGAAAACTCTGTCGCTGTTTTTCAGATAACAGACTCCATCTTATTGGTCACCAGGAATTTATTTAACACGTTGAATGCCGTGGGGGTCACCGGTGACCCCCATTTAACACCTCTCTAAGATCGAATACATTTTGACACGTAATTTTCTCACGAAAGTTTCTATGCTAATTGTGGCATTCAACGTGTTAATTACATTGTAAAATAGGTTGAAGAATTAAGATTCTAAAGGAAAATTGATTTGGCATGAGGTGTATGCGAAACATATCGCAGTAAGTTCAATAACCAGGTAGGAAAAATACCAAATTTGACTCTACTTTCTTTCATGTTTATTTCTGGAGTTCATAAATTCTATTCACGTACCAATTCATAATGTGTAGAAGCAAAAGGAAAAATCATCGATTGGAGTATTATGAGAGTTATAATGAGGGCTGCGGCAACGAGATTAACATCAGTTGACATGCTAACCACGAAATATGAGTGTGACTGTAGAAACGTGGAACGCTTTAAATTGAAAGCAGTCTACATGCAGCGAAAGGAAACTTTTTAACGCCTCTTAAGGTTGAACAACTTTTTAATACGTTCTTGAATTTGAAACAAGTCCTTCTTTCCGGTGTTTATGTAAGCGCTAGGGTGCACTGCACAAACAGTCTAAGGGTGCTAAGTACCAAATTAATTGCTTGCTGCAGTAGGAGTTTTTAATTAGCGATTTAAGCCCTGGGGGTTGAGTATTTTAAGCACTACTAAGTTTTTCAAATTGCTGAGTTTTCCATAACTTCTGTAAGATTGGCAATTTCATGAGATTTTATCCGCGAAAAGAACAAAATAAATGGAAACGAAGAAAACTGAAAGACGTACACAAGACAAATAAATATAATAGTGCATCGGAACAATACAAACCTGGCTTACCTAACGACGGATTGGGGGAATGTGGTCGAAGCGATGCCATGCTAGGTTGACGCGATGGCGCCCTCACCGACATCCTGGAACCACGACGTTCTTGTCCATGCAGCAGTTTACTGTCACGCAATAGTGAGACATTCATTAGACGGGGGTTTGGGGTGTTGAAAATTGTGCGATTCTCACGCCATCGTGCTCTGCAAGGGGATAATAAATCAAATCAGAAATTGGCAAGTGGTAGTTATGTGGAAATAATTTTCATATCGGTTGCCTCGCAGTCATTGTTATTGCGGTAACTAATATGATTTAGTGGAATATAAACAGTGCTGCTCGTAAAAATGCATTTGTTTATTTGGTTTTAAGATGACTTACTTGCTAAAAAGTCGAAGCACAACACATATAATAATGAACATGAGGGCCATTCCAACGAGGACTCCAATCATTGCTGGATCGATATATCTTTCCACTTCCCGTTTCTCCTTGATTCCTAGTGAAAATCAGTTCAAAGTAAATCTTTAACTTTTTTTTGGATCTTACCTTTGCATTCGAAGCTGCCATCCTTGTTCCATATTGGTGACATTTCGAAACGGCAAATGCAGCGTCCATCTCGACATTCCGTTTGGAAATTAAAAGCCTCGCACTGCTCATTAAAAAAGCAGGTCTCATTAATGGCAGCTTCTACAAGAAGATTTTTTTGGGCCTTAGTTGAAATTCATTCATATTAAAAATAGGTTCTCAAGGCTTAGTTTTAAACCAGTTAATTATATTATAACCTATCAAGAATATGGTAGAATGTGGAAGAGGACTATTGGTGAATCTTAGGATAGGTCAAAGTAAATTTTAGTAAGTCAAAGCTTATCCCTTTTTAAAAGCTTTTACTTAGTTTGACTTGATCACATGTACGGTGTCTGTCCAGCGCCCATTGCACCTTTTTTTGCATCTTTCCCTCTTCTCGTTACCCGGTTGAGTCGAAATTTTTTCATAGAAGGTTTTCGATTCAAAATTTAGATACTCAAGATGGCGACTCCAACTCGGCGGCCATATTTGTTGTATATGTATATATATACAGTAGAACCTCTTTAATCCGAACCTCCGTAACCCGAACGTCCAGTAATCCGAACGCTGCCGCGGCATAAAATATGTACATATGTATATGAATGCTTCAAATTCTTCCTGAGAGAATAAAACAGAAATTTTTGTTTTCATACATGCATATGCGTCGCAAAAATGCGTAAATAATGAGTTAAAAGTACGTATGTAAACAATAATGCATTTCTCTTCCTTCTTTAACACTTATAACCCATTTTAGGCACGTTTTAGCTGTTGTTTTGTGAAAAGCACAATATGTTCTGTAATCCGAACGATTTGATAATCCGAACCCTCCCGGTCCCAATTAGTTCGGATTAAAGAGGTTCTACTGTACTTGGTTTCCATGTAGGTATCAATCCGAATTGAATTCGAATTAGAGCCCATGGAAGCAGGGATTGAATTAAATTCGAGTTAATAATATTTTAACTCAACGAATCTTGCCGGATAAAGTTAGTTTTAACTATCAAATTTATCCGGTAGTAAAAATGGCGGAAAGCAATACATGACGAGTGTTTTGAAGTTTTCTAGTCACTTTTAATAAACCTTCCTTTCCTTTTTTTCCTCACTTTTAATAAATCGTCTTTTATAATAATTTAGACATAAAATTTCAAATTTTTTGCTTCATTTTATGCCTTTATGAAAACAGATAGATGCAAAGATAAAATAATCCACACGTACTCATGGAAACAGGTGGGAGTTAACACTGTCATGGAAACAGACCTTATGGTCTTAACGAAAATCTAATCCCAATCCAATTCAATGCATGGAAACATAGTAATAGTAATCTGGTGATGGACCCGGAAGGTAGTCATAGGATTAATGTCCTGGTGAACGTTGACCCACCAAGTTTGGAATTGTTAGATTTGCCTTGATGAGCACGTGGTTTATAGACGATGATCAGGGTCTGATGATGAACACGGTTTCCTAATTTTCTTTTTCCATTCTTTCACATAACATTTGATGCTAACTTTAAGATTGTAAATCTTGTATTATCGAATCCTGCTCAATAATTTACTAAATTAATGATAATAACAACAGATGTTTTTCAGACATTCTGTACAACAAGTTCCCGGTTTCTGCAAATATAAAGGCGTTTGATTTAATATTAGTGAAATACAATTAGATTGTCTGCCGTATAGCCCCCCTCCCTCCCCTCCCTCATCAATAAAAGGTCTAATGGATGTGGTGCCTCACAGGAAGGAGCTTTTTAACTTAGTCAACAACTTGACGCACGTAGAGAAGGGCAATTGTAATCAAACACCGACTATTGTGTTTCCTATTATTTCTTTTATTAAATGGGGTAGGTTTCATGGCAGTAAACAGTGCTTTCTTGAATAAACAGAGCTTTAATGTTTTGTTAGGCATGATTGTATTACTCCATGTCTGTTTACTAAAGTGGTTTTGGTTGTCGGGTGCTGATTGTCAGGAAAACTGACGCCGGACAAATTGATTTCACTGCAGTTGGTTTTCAAAGAAATCCATTCGAACGACTTTAGGACATCTGGTCAGAAAATTAAATAGCAACTCATAAGATATGTGTTAAAGTGGATGTTTTAGGAATGAGTTTTGAAACTTGTTGCAAAGTAAAGATTTGTTGATTTTTAATTGCAATATAATGAACATAGATATGAAATATTCAGCAAAGGCAAAGAATTTACAGGGTATGTCCACATACAGCTTTACAGGATATCTTAATCCATTTAAAACCATTAAAATTTTCATTGCCAGTTACTCTGTCAAATATGTTTTCCTATTATTTAAATTCACAAATTATTATCACACTAAACTTCAAATATACACTGCTGTTCTTAAATAACACTCCTATCATTTACTTTCTAGCAGAAAATATATTCAGGCTTAGAAATTTGCTTTCGGTCTTCTGAGAGATTATCTAAAGCAGTTCAATGTTCCTTAAAACGTCTCATTTCTGAGAATTTCTAGAATAAATATGTTTCAAAAGCAACGGGCGAGGGTATTAAGAACAATTTCCTTTTGGAATTATCTTGGGTCTCCAATAACCATTCAAATTGTCAAAAATATTGTTAGTGTCAACGTTCAAGAAATTCAGTGAAGCTAAAATCTTTTATAACAAGATTTCGGTGACTTAAGAGCTTCTTAAATATTTTATCCTAAGATACAAATTTTGAACAATCTTTACATTAAAAAAATGTTTGCTCCACTTAACAGTGTTATTTTCTGCTCTGTTTATTTTGCTACAGGAAAAATAATTGTGTAAAGAAAAAATTTGTCCTTCAGTGCCCTTCTGTTTATCTGAACCCAAAGCAGAAATGCACTAACAACTCTTCTTTGAGAACTTCGGGGTGAATCCCAAAGTTTCGATAATTATTTGTAAATATGGTTCCCTGAGGACTCAGTGAAACTTATTATCTTGCAGAATGGTATGGTAGATGTCATACCTTGGACGGGCTAATTTAACCTTTCTGAAGGTTTGCGTGACTTAAAAGGGTCAAAATTGTTTAACAACTCTCTGCCCAGCAATGTTAGTCCCTCACGAAGTAACCAAGAAAACACAACACCGTCAGCACGTTATTAATAACTAAAACGTGATTATCGTCAAATAGCCACTCACCTTTACCGCATTTGTCGATGTGATTTGTGACGGGCAAATCCTGGGTGCATTGACAGGACTTTTTCTTTTGGTCGCATACTGAGCCAGGAAATCCGCATTCTAGCGTAGATTCACACTTATCGCCAAATTTCTTTTTTCCTCGGCTGACATAGTCTGAAATTAAAAAAAAAGTGGTGGAATATAAATTACACAGCTATTGTATACAAGCAAAAGAAATCATAGCTGGAAATAAATAAGAAATGGTCTACGTCAGTCATGTTCTATAGTTATTAATGACTTCGTCCTTTCCTGTATTATAGGCGTAATGAAAAATAAAAGAACATTTTCCTTCCAGTGATCGAATTAAGGAAATAATGTTGAATAGAATTTTAGATTGTATCGTTTTTAATTATCGTTTGCAATCTTGTTATATAAATACGCGAGATAAAACTCGAAATCAATCTTTAAAAATCTAAGGTTATTTTATTTGGCAGGCAAGGAAGGAAGCTATGATAATTGGTTTAGATTTAGATCAATTGTTTTATACCCTAGAACATAGGCAAGGAAAAGTAATGCATTTGTAGTTAATTGTCCGCTGCTACTTATTGTATTCGCAGATAACCTTCAAATCTGCAGGCCGTGTCCTACTATCCGCAACCTGCGGACGGATCCTTTAGCTTTAATTGTTTTATTTGACCTTGAAGTGACCCCTGTAGATCGCTTTGGCCCATAAATGAATTCGAAATTTTCGGTGTGAAAAATGAACTTGACTTGGAGGTGACCTTTACATTTGACCCTGAGCCAAGTCATATTTTCCCTAAATCTCAATTTTTCTGGATATTCCATCGCTCCTTTAGCTTTAGTGCACTCTGTATATTATGCAATCTATGAAATTTTTAAAAAGATATTCGCCATATTGCATTCATCATATTGAACTTGTACAAAATATAAAGTTCGTAATCATCAATCCCAAAGCTCATAAACTCCTCATTTTACATTAACACGTTCACGCCGGCGTGTACCACCGGTGGTACACGAGAGAACTTTAAGAGAAAATTACATGCTAAACTAAATACATCATGAGAAAGCTCTCTTACTATTAAAGCGCCGGCGTGAACGTGTTAAGCAATTTTTGATACATTTGTCCAGAGAGAGCTCTGAAATGGTGGTTACCGATGACCGTCGTGCCAGTCAACGTGTTAAGTTCTCAAAGTCTCTGTTTATAATATTTTGCTGTTTATTAGCTAGGCAAGTTATCACTTTCTTGTAGAAAAATAAGACATAAGTTCCAAGGAAGAAATCTACTCTCGTTTGTTTTTTCAATGAAGATTACAGAAAGTTTATTTCCAGCAATTTCAAG
>QYTT01090519.1:13103-23387 GCA_006980735.1 Dasypogon diadema
TTGTTTCACTTATTTAAACATTTTTCACCTTAATAAGGCAAATTGCTAATGAAACGATATACTTATCTTAGAAATACGAAGACCATTTACGGGATTCAAATTGAGCCTTCTTTGTCGCACCTGCTGCTGGAGCTCCGGTTTATAAATTGATCATGACCAAATGTAATTCGTTGGGAACAAAGCTAACCGCTGATTCCTTAGCTGGTATCAAAAAATGAAATCTTGTAGGGCACATCCGTGAGTGCGATGCGCATAAAAACCATCAAACATTTATAGCCAAATGGCCTCATCCAGCCGCTCATGGAGAGATGTTTTAATTATTATCTGCCTTAGGCAGCACCCACACTGGTTCCGGTTGAATCACATTCCCCATTTATTTTGGATCACTCCAAAGACAAAACTCATAAAAAAAGACTGAATTTTACATTGTAAAACACACTCAGTACACAGTTAAAATTTTTGTTTTTAAACAAACTTATTTCTTTGTCATCCACTTGCGCATTGCGCTTCTTCCTGGCTTGGCGTCACTCCCTCTACTCTCATTTTTCATCTCACTCGTTGGCAGCCCTGACTAGTTATTTTCCGCATTTTCGGGTGGCATGTTTATATCGTAGATACAGGGTGCTCGTTACAACGCGACAAACTTGTCAATTTTATTTCATTGGAAAAGCGACGCAGCGAGTTGCCAACATAGTTTTCGTACACCAGCAATTGAATTTTAGTATTAGCTGTGCTTTTTTTTGCTACAAGATCCAGATCTGTAAGCAAAAAAACGATCGGGATCTTATTGGAATTAGTTTGGTACGTTGGCAATACCGATAATCATTGTCAAGTTGACAGCTGCTTATTGTAAAGCGTTAGTTTATTATGCTGTGGGTAATAATAACGTACAATATTTCAAACGCAAAAATTTTACTTGTTTTTTTTTATTCCTTACAATCTTACATTATACATGACCACTGTTTGAGTTTGACAACAAGTACTACCAACATCGAACACTAGAAAAATGCGCCTATTTGTGAGAATAAGTACTAAAGATCCAGATCCAAGATCTGTATAAAGATCGGGATCTTGTGTTGTTGTTGCAGTTACGTGTCTAAGTGAGATCCGAATCTTGCGCAAAAAAACACAGCTATTATTGCACTATCTGATCTTCTTCTTAATTTTAATCTAACCTTACTAATAGTTACATGTCCTGTATGGCTTTGTGGCAGGTTAATCCCAGCACGATTTTTTTCTGAGGCAGCTAAATATTTTCTCAGCGCCCCACTGAGAAGTGTGCTAGAAGGGAAATTTATTATTACACCAAAGTGGTGCGTGCTTCACCCATATAAGCGCATGGTTAACGTAAAAATTGTAGGCAGACGTTCCATTCTTCGTAATATCTGTAAATAAAAATTCTACTGAATCCAGGCAATTCACAAATGCCCACATCAAAATGAGTCATACACACACACGTACATCACACTCAGTTCTCTGAAATTCAATTATGCTAAAAATATTCACGGCCAACGCAAACGGTGCCCATCTTAATACTTACCGCAACACTTGCTTCTTAGCGTTTCATTTTGAATTTCGTTACAAACATTTTTTGTCTCTCTTCCATTTGTTTATATTAAAATCTGTGTTTTTTCACAATTTTTGAATTTCTTGCGCCTGTTTTAGATTCACAGATGACAATATGTCCTTTGTCGGTTTTGTTTTCCTTTAAATTGATTTTTAAAAATCACCTAGATTTCTACAGTAGAGGGCCCCCTTAATATTTACTGCTCTCCTCGAGAATACTGTCAACACAATCGGCCACCATCTTAATATTGAACATGACATTTGCTGCTTAGCCTTGTTGATTGGTTGATTATCACTTTACCCGTTACATTTGAATTTCGTTACAAAATTTCTCTGACTCGCCACCTTCACTTCAAAAATACATTTTGCTATTGATTTGTTGCTTTGTTAAAGAGTAGGATGGCATTTTCTTGTAACTTTTATTCTTCTTTCTTTAAAATTTTAGTATTTAAGAATGTTAAAAAATAAATAAATATGTAATGCAAATTTTAAAGAAACACACTTAAAAATGAAACAACAATACATTACATCTGCATTGGCCAGACGGATTTATCAGGGAGAGAAAGAGTAAGAGAGAGAAATACATTTCAGCTCTTATTAGAATTGGAGAAAGACCTAGAAAATCAGATTATCAAAATATCTTACATTTGTCCGCGAGGGAACCAGAGTTAAGCACACGAAGAGCAGCTGAAAGGATTGGAGTATCCTACAGCACTGCTTCGAGGGCTTTGCAAACCCTTACCATTTTCAGCTAGTCCAGCATTTAGAGGAGCCAGGCTTGACTTTTGCAGATTTATACAACACAATAATCAGGTAAATCACATCTTTGTTCATAATATTTTATTTACAGACGAAACAACATTCACAAGAGATGGTATCCTTAATCTATATATTAATTATACAAAGAAAGCTCCCGGTTCCGTATTTCAGCCACTTTTTTTATATGGAGTTTCATCGAGCTTTTCTTGAAATTTTATAATGGCAACACTGATCCACATCAGTTCGGGGTTGTGTTCATTATTTGGGGTTGCGTTCCTGGGTAACTTTGGTGTTAAGTTCGGTGTTTGCCGCCGATAAGTATGCAATACATGGATTTATTAGAACTTTTTTCATTATTCTGCATGGTAAAATATTTTGCAGGTGTCTTTTTGTCTGCTTGCTTGCATGGGAGGATTAGGCCTGGGCTAGTTCAAATCCCCGTGGAATTTTATAAACAAGAGACCAAAGAGGACTTAAAATAAACGTTTGCTATTTGAACTGATTTTTCGGCGAGTCCGTTTGCTTGGGGGTAACGGGGACTAATTGTAATTATTTCGAAATCATGTGATTTACTAAATTTTTTGAACTCGAACGAGCCGAATGGCAGGTTGTCTGCTACAACAATCTTTGGAATGCCGTGTGTCGAAAAAAGCGTTTTTAATTTAGTTATAATTTCAAATGTTGTTTTATTTCTTAACTGCAGCATTTCTAAATATTTTGAAAAATAATCTGTAACTACAAGATATATTTTTGCGCCTACTTCTAAAATATCCATCGCAATCTTATTAAAGAGTATTGGTGGTATAGGTATTTCATGACTAATATAAGGTTCCCTAGTATTTTCCGCTCTATATTTCTGACATATCTCGCAAGAAGCTATTTTATTTTCTATTTCTTCATTTAAGCCTGGCCTTGCTTTAGTTTTTTCTATTCCTAAATGTGCGCGATGAAGTGTTTCTAGTGTTTCTCTTCTCATTGATTTGGGAACAAAAATTCTTTCATTCAGGAAAATAAGTCCTGATTCTAGAGTTAAATCATTTTTGAATTTCCATAAATACTTATCTTCTTCCTTCAATTGAGATTTTTGACTTGGCCATCCCTCTATTAAAACTTCCTTTAGTTCACTAAGAATTGGATCATTATTAGTTTCCTTCACAAATTCCTGTTTTTTACTTTCACTAACATTTATTGAATGCACCATAAGGTTTAGATCAGGGATTTCTATACTTTTTTCATCAGGATTAGTATATCTCGATAGAAGGTCAGCTATATGCATAAATTTTCCAGGACTATGTTTTAATTTAATGTTATATTTTGATACACGTATCAGCATTTGCTGCAATCTGGCATTTGGAATTTTGTTTATATCTTTACTAAAAATTCCTAGAAGAGGTTTATGATCAGTTATAACATCAATTGACCTTCCATATATGAACTGGTGTAATTTTTGACAACAAAATACTATTGCTAAAAGTTCTTTTTCAATCTGGGAGTAATTCTGCTCCGTTTCAGTTAAACTTCGCGATATAAAGTAGACCGGTTTTTGGTCCTGCATCATACAACCACAACCACCGAGACCATGTTTAGACGCATCGGCTTGTATTACTATATCCTTTCGAGGGTCAAAGACTTTTAACGTTGATGCATTACTACTTAAATCTTTTATTCTTTGCAGACATTCCGAGTGCACAGATTCCCACTTAAATATTACATTTTTTTTTCAGAAGAGTTCTTAATGGTTGTGACATTTCTGATAAGTTCGGTAGGAAATTTCTCATATAGTTGATCACACCTAGCAATTTTTGTAAATCTTTCTTATCTTTCGGCATGCCTATAGCCTTAATGGCCTGTACTCTATCCGGATCGCAAGATATTTCTTTCTCCGAAATAATATGCCCTAAAAATTTCACCTGATTGACTTTATATTGAATCTTATCTTTATTAAATTTTATATTTCTTTCTCTCGCTCTTTGCAGCACTTTACCTAAAATCTTATCATGATCCTCTTCACTAGAAGCCGCTATAAGAACATCGTCTATATATATAAGTACACCTGGAATATCACTAAAAATTTTTTCATTGTGTAATTGAAACAATTCGGGTGCTGTGCGGATACCAAATGGTAATGGTAATCTTTTGAATTTATATTGTCCAAAAGGCGTACTGAAGGTACAATGGGACGAGGATGCTTCATCTAATTTCATTTGCCAGTACCCATCTTTGAGATCGAGTACGGTAAAAACTGGCTTGATATATCATCGAATGTCGGTATGGGGTAATTAATGGATTTGAGGGAATTATTGAGATCTCGCGGATCGAGACATAAACGAATCTGTTTATTAGATTTTTCTGCAATTACGATGTTCGATATCCAGTTAGAAGGAGCTGACGTTTTTTCTATCACTTCTAATTTCTCTAATCTATCAAGTTCAGCTTTTACAGGTTCCCTGAGACTTAAAGGTATGCGTCTAGCTGCCTTTACAACCGGTAGGGAATCTTCCTTAATTTCAATTTTTAAATTTTCCACAAACGACCCTAATCCCCCTAATACGTCTTTGTTTTCGCGTATAAGATCATTTTTATCTGTAGTCTTTTTTATGATTTGGATTCGTTTCACTAAGTTTAATTCAACGCATGCATTTAAACCTAAAATTGGTGTGGGTCCTTCTTCTGTGATAAGAAAATCGATAGTTTTTATTTGATTCCTAATAATGCAGCTGAGCTGAGCTGACCCCCAATATGCTTGTAATTTTACCCCTATATATCATCCCCAGTTTTTCTTTTGATCACTTGTGAAGATCTCTTTTAAAGTGTGTACGTGCCAATAAATAATAATCGTTACTCAAGATCACTTATTTCATTGATTAAATGGTTTTGCCTGTAGAATCATTCCTTGGATTAGTTAAAAGGAATCCGCATTGAAAATGCATTTAAAACAAAATATTTACGCCGATTTACAGAAGAATTACTACTGCGTGACACAACTATACGATCGTTTTATTAGCACCAATTTAAACGGTCCACAAAGTACACTTCTTGCTATGTACAAACAAGTTTTACAAAATTTTTATCAAAAGTCAATAAACCGCCTTTAAAGCAATACATGACGTCACTCAATAGCTCGTGACCAGATTCTTCTTGAAATTGCCAGACAATTTATTTGCGTCACTTACTGATCGCCCTCCAAAAGAACTTTACAGGAAAACAATCGTCGCTAAAAGTGAAACATTCGCATGCTCAACACGCACATTTACGCGCGTACGCAATGCCCAGATAGAGGGAAAACCTTTCAGAGATTTCACTACTATGGCAAGATCGCACGAATTCATATAGTGATCTTGTCTTTGGGAAGCCAATGGATCGTGAATTGTTTTCTCTTTTCAGCTTTCTCCATGGTGGCGTTGTGCCTTCACTTTTCTCAGATTTTGTGAAAGGAATTTGTCTTGGCTTTGTGTCTCTCAGCTAGATAAGAGATTCAGGCTAGAACAACTATCAGCTGTTTTCAAGCTGCCTGAGTGTCGTGATCGTCACTCGATTCATTTAGTCTTGAGAAGTGATCGTGTATACGTGTGATTTTGTGTTTCACCTGTGTCAACAGTCTGTAAAGAGTGCTTTAGAGTACTGAGAATTGTTTTTTCTTTTAATAAATTGACCTTTCGCTGACAATAGTGCTATTAAGCGCGTGTGGTTTTGTGATCTTTCCAGTGAACATAGACTTCTACCGCGTGTTTGCAGTTCAATACCTAGTGCAACGCCAAAACCCTTTTATTGCAGGTCCAATGTAGTCGCTTCAGTTTTCACACGAGCTCTTTAGTGTCGTGTTAATTTTCTTATGATTAAGTTTAAATAATCTTGATAAGATAGTTAAGCGCATACAACACGTTTCTACTAAAAAAGATAAAAATTTCCTGCAACACTGTGAACTAGCAGTCAACCGAGTTTCATCCGCTCGAAGGTGAGTAGTCGTTTTGAATGCTTTTGCAGGTTGCCAATTCGATTTATTCCGGTTGTGAAATTGCTGAGATAAACTCTTATCCAAAAATCTAAAATTAAAAGAGTCTCGGGCTTAGTTGTCTGAATCCGCTTTGCTTTGAATACAAGCGGAGCTGATGTAGGGCCTGAATGTGCGTGGAGTTTGCGTTGGTATTTAATTTAGTAGATCACCGCATCTCCAAAGACAGAATTCAGGGCAAAGTATATTTGTTTGATTTAAGAAAAATTATTCTCGTACATAATATGATGAAATGTCAACATTTTAAATATTCCGATCTTATTGATTCCGTTCCGTTGTAATGGTGCAGTCAGTCAAATTGCAGCTCTAACTACAATTGCACAGAGTTAATGACCTCGCAAGTAATGTACAGACACATGCGCGTAGACTACACAATCAAAGCATTTTGAATATGGAATATGAGTAACATAATATATTCAGGGGTGATCTGAAAGGGTTTCAGTTAATTTAAATTCCAAGTAGGTATCATCGAAAAAATTATATGAATTTTATCCTGAATAAATTTTAATCTAAATTTGCAGTTGTGCAGACTATCGATGCATCTATACGCTGCAGAATTTCAACTCAGCAGTAAAGCTGACAATACTGCAGAAAAATATCAGACCTAAGGAATTTAAACCCATGCCTATGGCTTAGTCCGTCCGTGTCTTCACAATTGCAGAACCTGAAAGAACCTGACAGACTTTTATACAGGTGGTATTCTAGCTCGCAATGTTCAAGTCCAGAAGAGGCCCTCATTTCGCGCTTTTACTTAATGCAAGAAGCTTCCAGTTTGGGATTTCTAGAATGGACTTTATAAATAGTTTGATTCATAGACAAATGACTGCTTTTATTGGTAGACGGAATCTAATTTTCTGTCTGGATTTACGCTAAAATATAGTTGCACTACAGTGTTTATGATGAATGAAGCAGCGGTACTGATACTCCTTGATTCCACGAAAGCTTTTGACAAGGTGGACCATCATACATCATATCCACTTATCCACAACTTGCGATATAATTTCATTTTTGACAACACCACCAGTAAACTAATTCTTTCTTACCTCACTGGCCGTCGGCAAAAGGTTTATTGTAATGGGCAAATTTTTTTCTTTTTAACAGACTAACTGTGAAGTACCTCAGGGATCTATATTAGGGCCTTAACTCGAATTGAATTTCGTTAACAATTTACCAATTGTTATATGCAATTGCAAACATCATCTGTGTATGCTGACGATTGTCAGCTCTATTTACCGTTCAAATTTGACAATGTAAATAATGCTGTTTACCTGTTCTTTTTATGTTAAATCGAGATTTGGTATAGGAGATAAGCAGTTGCGTGTTAATGTCGCTAATTTCTAATATTATGATTTATAAGCTTTCTTTACGAAAAACTAGTTTTTCCGAGATCTATTAGAATTAGAGTACTTTGTGCTTGACCACTTTAGAAAATCCTTTTTTTTTGTTGGTAAATTGACATTACATTTAATTATAACTAGGAGATCCCTGTACAATTGCACAAATTGAAGGTATATGAGTGACATAACGTTTTTATATGTTCCCTCAACTTGCACCTTAAATTTCAAAGCGCGTGTATTATATACTTATCGGTGGCAAACACAGAACTTAATACCAAAGTTACCCAGGAACGCAAACCCAAAGCAATGAACACAACCCGGAACTGATGCGGATCAGTGTTGCCATTATAAAATTTCAAGAAAAGCTCGATGAAACTCCATATAAAAAAAGTGGCTGAAATACGGAACCTGGAGCTTTGTTTGTATAATTAATATATAGATTAAGTTATATACCCAATTAATTTTCATTCATTTTATGGATAGTAATTTGAACTTTCTTTTGATTGTATAGAGTATATTGAGATGTATAGAGTTTTTGGTATTATTGTAAATATAAAAAAAAACTTGGTGCGACTGGTCTACCCACACTGCCCACTTCCCATTTAGCCATTTTGTTTTGCTTTTGAAAGTTCAATTGTTACAAAAAAAAACCGCCAATTCAAATTTTCTGCAAACCTTATCAGCTGTTCATTATGTAATTATGCGTCGAATGAAATTGGTCCGGAGTCGATATCGTGTTTGTTCTCCAGATATTCGATACGAAAAAAAGTTCACCAACGTACAAACGAACGTATGAACGTATGAACCTACGTAGCCACGCGTACACAGACATTCTCTCTAAAAACGACGGATTCAGACTCTAGGCACCTCGAAGCGTTTAGATATGTCGAAATTTTCAATTCGAAAAATCGAACCCATTACAATAACTTCCAAATGGGAAGATTATCATATCATCATCATCATAACATAAATACAGTTTAAAAGCTTTTCTCGCATTTTGCGAAAATTCTCCCACATGCAAAGAAAGCTCAGTGTTCCTACCGACCACGTTTTTTTTAACACGTTGACTGCCCAAATTAGCATAAAAGCTTTTGTGAGAGAATTACTTGGTAAAATGCATTTGTCCGGAGAGAGCTTTTAAGTGCCGGTCCCCAGAGACCAGCGTGGCATTTAACGTGTTAAATGAAGTCTTTTAGACTAATGTCGCAATTTTTTCATACTGGCAATTTTGCCCTTTTCGTTTAAAGGAGCTTTCAATGAAAGAAAGGTATACCTCTGCGGCAATAGTCAAATTCAGTTTAAATAACTCAGTTAAGTTGGACTGATGCAAAAATGAATTACTGTGGGCTCAAAATAGATTCGAATTGCCATTTAAGGATCTATTAAATCAAAAGAGACAGAGAAAAATCCATTTCTCATTATGTGACAATGTTTAATTTGTATGGGAAGTAACTGAAAAATGGCAATCATATGTAATATACCTACTTGGTGTTGCCGCCGGTAAGTATGCAACACATGGATTTATTGGAACTTTTTCTCATTTCCCCTATTATTGTAATCCTTTATTGCATAGTACGGGCCTGGCAAGATTTCAGTTTTTGCAGTCGATTGCAATTTCTATGTGTATGTAGCTAACTATGTAAGTAATGAATTTTTTTTTTCGAAAATATAATAATTTTAAAAAGGTACTCTTTTTACGTAGCTTTCTTTATCACGATTAGAAAAATCGTTCTACATTATGGACCTGTTTAAAAATTCATTTTCTTCAGTCGACTACAATTTTTACGCGTATGATTAACGTATATGGATATTTTTCTAATCGTGGTATGGAAATCTAAGTGAAAATAGTATTTTCTGTTAAATATTATAGAAATCTTTGCAAAATTTCTTCATTTACATAGTTTACTACACGTGTAGAAATTGCAGTAGGCTGTAGAAACTGCAATTTTGAAGAAGCCCATACTCTCTGTACTATAGAAGGGCATGTTCGAGAATTCAGTTTCTGCAGTCGACTGCAATTTCTACGCGTGTAGATAACTTATATAAAATTGCTTTCTGTTAAATATTATCGTTATTTTCGAAAACCTTCTTCATTTACATAGTTAACTACACGTGCAAAAGTTGCAGACGACTACAGAAACTGAATTCTTGAATAGGTCCATAATCTACAAAAAATGTCATAATCTACATGTGCAGAAGTTGAAGGCGACTGCAGAATATGCAGTTTTGAACAGTTCCTGTACGTTAAATACATGCGTAGAAATTGCAGTCGACTGCAAAAACTGCAGTCTTAAACAGGATTTATGTCATACATGATATGTACGATGTTGATTAATATTAAGAAAACTTTATGCAGTTTTTTTATTTATTTACTGAATACTGAATACTTTCCTAGTTACCTATTTTATTCTACATGAATTTTAGATATAAGTTTCTTCAATATTCATTAATACAAATGTGAAGGCAATTTAAAATTAATTCTAATTTAACTGGAAACTCTACCATTGGTGGTAGGGAAATGGACAATTTTGTAAAAATAGTAAAGTGGTTTATGTGCAAATGCTCAGGGGTTTCCTAACGATTCACTTTCTGTCGCCATCTGTTCCCTGT
>QYTT01090519.1:23407-33429 GCA_006980735.1 Dasypogon diadema
TTTTCGGAAAACTCCTTCATTTACATAGTTAACTACACGTGCAAAAGTTGCAGACGACTACAGAAACTGAATTCTTGAATAGGTCTATAATCTACAAAAAATGTCATAATCTACATGTGCAGAAGTTGAAGGCGACTGCAGAATATGCAGTTTTGAACAGTTCCTGTACGTTAAATACATGCGTAGAAATTGCAGTCGACTGCAAAAACTGCAGTCTTAAACAGGATTTATGTCATACATGATATGTGTTGAGTCCAGGAGCAACTAATTGAACCTAAAAAGAAAACACAAAGAATCTTGGCCTTTAAAATCCAAAAAGAAACAATACTTATCTGATTACGTGCTGCAAATAATTCGTGTAACTCCAATTTTTGGTTACTTCCATGTATGCACTTCTGTAAAAAATGAGATGTAAACAATTATTTTATTATAGATTTTGTAATGTAACCCTTTAAATAGTGGATTAATTCTTCGCCAACGAAAGTAATTTCGTACATTAAAGTAAATGAAAGTATTATGCAAAAATTCAATTTTAATACTCACCGAGCCAATTTGTTTACACTTCAGTTGACACTTCAAATTAGACTCACACCAACCTCCGGGAATTGAACTCCCAGTCATTTTTCCCCTCTTAGAAAATGATCGATAAGTTATAAGGTTTGTCGATAAGTAGGGGCCTAAATCGAACCGAAATCATGTAACAGGTTTACGTAAGGGGCAAAGATTCCAACTCAATACCATATATGGTAAGGTATATAAGCCCATAAAACCATCGTCCATCTCGAAAATTACAGTTTGAGGGGAAAAGAGTATTTTTCAATACCATCCAAGGGTTTTTGCTAATCTTCGTTTTGACCCTGAGTTCAGTTGGAAATCTAGTTTGACTCGATCCAATCCCTAGAAACCTATTTGTTGAAATTTGGAAAACACGAATCCGTTGAAATCATTAAAAATAGAAAACACGATTTTTATTAATTATTATTGGAAAGCGGAATTACTTTCGTTGGTGACCGATCAATTTTTGACTCTCTTATTTGAAATAAAGTTCGACTTCGGTTAATTTCAAGTTGTAAGCTTTGATAATTTATACGAAAATTTGTGAACTTGAATGGAACTTTTAAACAAAATCTGAGTATTACTGAACTTGGTGGTTTCATTTGAAAATAAGAACAATTCCCAAAGTTGTTTCTGTGGTTTGATGGTTAAAGTGCTGGCTTTCGAACACATACTCGCGAGTTCAAATCCCGGACGCACCGCCCCCTTTTTTTGTGCTTTTTCCTAGTTTTACATTTTTTGGACTCTTTGTATACATTTTTTTTTGGAAAAAGGACTAAAGAACTAGAAAACTTGTACAATATGTACGATGTTGATTAATATTAAGAAAACTTTATGCAGTTTTTTTACTGCATACTGAATACTAAATACTTTCCTAGTTACCTATTATATTCTACATGAATTTTAGATATAAGTTTCTTCAATATTCATTAATACAAATGTGAAGGCAATTTAAAATTAATTCTAATTTAACTGGAAACTCTACCATTGGTGGTAGGGAAATGGACAATTTTGTAAAAATAGTAAAGTGGTTTATGTGCAAATGCTCAGGGGTTTCCTAACGATTCACTTTCTGTCGCCATCTGTTCCCTGTTCGTCTGACCTACGCAATTACTATTATCAAGGTTCAAGGGCAAACATTTGACAAAGTAGAAAGTACGTTTTTCCTTCCTGAGCCGTGCTTTTCCCACGGCTGTGTCGTGAGCAATTTGTGCCGATGCGCTTCGCATTCAAATCTAACCCGAACCGAAACAAGAATTTTTCCCTGAAGAACCCATTACAGAACAGACAACATAATTTTCCGCGAAGCTCTCAAATAACTATCACTTCCGTTTTTTTAATCTATATCATTCTTTTTCTTATCTTTTTCCCTAACACGAGAAGGTCACGCCTATGGTGAGGATACCCCTCGATAATCAAAATCCTACCAGATGATGAGGACACGGGCGTTCTTTTCATTGCTTTATTCACTTCCACTCCACTCCTAACTTCAACTTCACATACTTTGCCCAATATATTTTCCCTTGCCTTCTGTGCACAGTTGCACAGGGGATCTAGTAAGAATAAATAAATAGCGTATATCTTTCATTGAAATACCATTGTTGGTGGCTTAGGGATGCGTTCTATGTACAAACCGCAAAATAAAATGCCAAGAACGACAATATTTTATTAGTATGTGCCAAATAAATTAAAAAGCACACCCAAAACTATTAATTATTATATTATAACTAAAATTGATTATAAATATAGATTACTGTAGGAAACCAAATAAAAATACTCCGAATTTGCTAAACTACAAAGGCGTATCCAGCTCAAAACGGAAGGGAAGGCAGTTTTTGAAATTCAACCTCTTTCATGGAGAAGGAGGGTTGATCGTGCCATACAATAATAAACAATAACAAAAGGACTATTTATTTAAAAAAGTTATTTTTGAACAATAGTTTGCAAGGATTAGTTGCAAATTTTCGTACTACTGCTTCCACTAATTGCTCCTTTGTTTGCGAAAACCCACTGACGGTGAATGCTTAGCATGGCTAATCCATTTAACCAACTTTCACCAATAGTGCTTCTTAGGCATATTTTAATTCGGCGAAGGGAACTGAATGAACGCTCTATACCCTGAAAAAAAAACAATGTGTAGTATGCTCACGGGCTATGACCCCGATAATTGTGACTTTTGGAGATATAAATTGTTATTCTTGGGCTTACAACAATTGTTTTTAGTAAAATAATACATAGCTGTTAAGTATTCTCTATGATTCCAAAGATCACTTTGCTGTTGCTGTCCCGAAAACGCACACAAAATTGAAGGCCTTGAACTCATAATTTTTTTCAGTGTAGTGCTTGTTGTGCAGGGTTGTGAGAGTAATATCAGCAACGCCTTTCTAATGGCCGGGAAAAAACATTCGCTCTTTTTTAAAACTTCAATGATGTCTGGCGCTTCCTGTACCTCATTCTCATTCCACATTTTGAATCACAATTCCCCTTCCCATACCTAAGCTTGGTATGAATGCTGCAAATCGAACGAAACTTTAGGAAAGGGTTGGGTTTGATGTGTTTGAACGAAAAAATTTTAAATTTTTTATTAGAAAACGTCGAATGATCATTAGTTTGCTAAGGCTTTAGGGTTTTCAATGATACCTTTCTTTCTTTCCTAGGCCTTATACTTCTGACGCCAAGACGAGTTGAATGATATAACTTTTCACATTCCCATAAGAAACAATGTAAATAGAACTGCGATTCGCACTCCACACAAGCGCAAAGTAGAATGTCACGGCAATGCGCAAGCTAACTATACATGTACAGGTTGTATTGTATTTCTTATGACTTCTCACAGATGGCGGGTAACAGTGGCTACGTATATGCGATAGTCCCAAAACAGGACTAGAAACCGGTTGTAGGCCAAAATCTGGGCTACCCGTATAAACGGCACAAAGTGGACGTGGACGTGACACCGTTTGCATCTTAATCAAGTACACACACATTCAAATAAATCAGGCCTAGCCCCCAATTCAATCGGGGCTAGACCAAAATTCGGACTTGCCCGTTTACACGACTAAGAAAATTCGGACTTTGGCTTACGCTAGGCCAAAGTCCCGACTTTGGATATCGTATATACGTAGTCAATAAGAATTGCGAGTTGCATAAGCTAATCTTATGAAAAATTTTAAAGTTGTGGTTCTATGACTACTCACAGATGACGCGAGTGTCTCTATTTCGTAATCAGATTCTTTTAAAGTGTTGAAATACCAGCAATCGACCTGTTAATAATTTTTTTCAGAAATTTATTGTCTATATTTTTTTCTGTTTTATTTTTTTCACTTTGGATACCCCCCTGGATACGCCAATGCTAAACTATTTTGTTCTTTGTTTCTTGCTTGGCAAAAAGTTCCACAATTTTACACACGAAAATAATTTGTAGTGAAAAATTTAGTAATTTATATAAGAAAAACAGTATTATGTGTTTTTACATTAATCAAAGACAAAACTGACATAATTAAAAGCTATAATTGGTCGTTATATCTTTACGTTCTGTTACGTTCGATTTCTGATTTTATGAAATTGCACTGCATGTTACGTTACGCTACGCCTATTATGCTCACCTTTGTAGAAACTATTAGGCCTCAATTACACTAAAAACTGCTAACATCAAGCGACAAGCTTCATGAAGCTTTTTTCTTCCATTTTCGCGCTCAACGTTCTCGTCAACTATAATTATTTCAATAATATCAGCCTTATTGCCGCATCCGTCCCGAACGGAAAAGGTCCCGAAGCCGTGTATTTGTTTTTGTAAAGCAACAACAAAAACAAGAAATTCAACAATACGAATGTGAATGTGATTCGCCAATGAAGTTTTCCATAAATGCTCTAATTTGAAATTGCAGTTTGAAGCCTACCGCTTGAGGTCTGAGGCATCAGAAATTATTTTGACTTTTGGGGTTCGCCTTCTTACGTCACGTTACGTCCATTGTAATTGGGACTTCATCACAGCTTCTATCTATTTTGTAAGTCAGTGTATTGAACTCCACAAAATAGGACAGGAAGGACTTATAAAATTGGGGGTTCTTCTTTTTGCGAAGGGGAATATTGCTGATTGGCACGCTTACCTGTTGGCGTTAATTTTGTGTAATATTTGGGTTGCTTTGCGTGTGATAAGAAACCCCTGATCGTTTCCTATATTACCTATTATGCACTTACCTACTGTTGATCGATTCTTAAAATCTCTGGCTTCAATGTTGTTGTTCTATAATATTTAAACTTCTATTCCTATGTGTGGAGAATTCTGTCTCTGACCTCTATAAGAGAGTCCTACAACTCAATTCTCCCATTTACACTATTTCTAGTGTTTTATACCACTTTCAATTCTATTGACAATTCTAATCTAATCTAATACTCATGTTTTGCTATCGAATTACCAGTCGGAGTCGGACTAAAATGCTGTTTATATAGTATCAATGGAAACCGCGTGATTAGATCATTAAATGAATATACATTTAATAAAGTTCCATGATATTGAAAAAAACACGCGCAGTGAATTAATAAAAAGCTTTACCTTAGGCGATTATTTTCAGGTAATTTAATCACAATTAAGTAAAATAATGAAGTGCAATTTTAATTCCAAGAGAATTTAAGTAGATTTTTCCGTTTGAGTCACGCTTGTATAGTTTGGGAATGCGGCTGATATCGTCAACTTATCACGTAATAAATTGCAATTAGATAATAACCTGCTTATAAATTTTATTATTATACAATTCTGATTTTGTTCCTAAGACGTATCACACAGATAAGCTTATTTAATGAGAATGGAAGGAAGTAATTTTGTAAATGATTTGCATTAAAATATTTCCCATCTATTGAAAAAGTGTTTGCCTGGGTATACGCGAATTAAGGAAAAAGTTGTTTATGATATTACCCAAGCTTTGGGAACAATTCCATGCAAAAACCATGATTGTCAGGTATAATTCGATTTTTGCAGTTTTTATATTTCCAGAGTATTGTATCTTTGTATCTTTTTCTAGGGCTCCCTCTGCCTGTTTGTTATCCAAATGTATGGGTATATTCCCTCAAATTCCAGTGACTTTGGACCTAAATTAACATATCTAGCCACAGTGCAAAGTGCATCATGTCACACCGACTAGATCGCTGGTTTCTACTCATCGAAACCCTTAAAAAGTTTCCCGCAATATATACTATAATGTACCAAGGACAACTTCTAGAAATATGGTACTCATAAAGTCCTCACTTACTTCGCATAGTGCCTTTTTTGACGCGGAATTTTTTGCGTCTGACGCTCTTCTTACTCCATTTTGTGCAAGTGAATAGAACTTCCCGCACAAATCTTACGAGAAAGTTTTTGAGTAGTGCACAAAACTGGTTTTTTTTCTCACTTTTTTGTTTTCAGATTTTTTTCTTGTCATTTCTGCTCTCATCCCACCCACCTGTGCTAATGAAATAAACACAAAGAGAAATTCGAAAAACTTCCTACTCGATCTTCTTATTGCTTCCTGCTGTTAGCTGGGTGATAGGTAAAAATTTCACAAGAATTTAGACAAACAAAATATCAAAATATTTACTGGTTAAGATAAAGGTGCCCAAGGCAAGCAGAAACTTCAACAAGAGCCCGAATTTTGAATTTAAAATTACCAAAGGAACCTAATAGAAGAACAAGTGGTTTAGTATTCAGGAATACAGTCCCACGAGATCACCCTGTAGTTTCGTGCATGCCTACACGAACACGGTACTTCCCTTGGAACGATCAGGTAAATCTGAGGGTCGTAGTGTGTGGCCAGTCTTAAGAAGCGCTGCTGGGCCTCTTATCTGAAAGTGAAAAGAGGAGCTCTGGTAAGCGCTATCAGGTTGCAGAGAAGCAGATCATTTAAAGCAGGAGACTTGGTTCGCAACCATAGTATCTTTAATCATATAAATCTAGTTCCAATAAACACAGCATCTGATATACTGGACTTCGAACGGCCCGTCGGCGTGGTACTTGGAGGCTTCCAACAATGGCGTACCAGCGTACCATCCTTCGCGTAAGATTACATGGCATGATATATGGTTCCAAATGCTGCACTTCAAAAGCTTTGGGTTCTCTGCCCACCGTATTTCACTATATTTTCAGGATATTTCGTCACTATAGTGACGGCTTTTGAGGAATGCTGCAACATCTGCAATCGCAGAGCCATCTGCAGGTTCATTACCAGCATATTCTCCACCTCTCAGACAGCCAGGCTGCGCTCGAGACAGTCAAATCTTATAGCGTAGAATCCAAGCCTGTCTGAAACTGCCTACACTGTCTTAAACAGATGTGTATTTAAGGAGATCAAATGTCTCCTAAAATGTCACCTCAAGCAGGCTCTTAAAAATTGAGGGAAATCAAAGCACACCCTTTACTGGGACGGAACTTAGGGGCTGTGTCAAGGTTATTAACATTTCAAAAGACAAAGTAAACAAGATCCTTCTTCTTAAGAAACCAGAGCTACGTATCATCGTAGGACTCTTTTCCATACTAGTCACCTTTATGGTATCACTTCAAGAAAATGGGATATACCAAGATATACCTAAGCACCTGGTCTGCAACTGCAAAACAGTTACGAGGAGAGGATTCTCTGTTGATCCAAATAATACACGCATTTATTAAGATATTAGGATAGATGGGAAATTTACTACTGCACCAGTTCATATGGAAGAGGTTAGTAATTCTCTTTTCGAACCAATGAAATACCATTGAAAAATAACTACACAAAATAAATAGTAGTGTAACCGGGTTAACAAATTTTTTCCGCATGTTATCGTGACAAAAGAAATTTATTATCTGTAGCACACGCTTCCCATACGCCATTGAGATAAAAAAAATGTGGTAAAATTGTCGCAGACTATCTTTTCTACATCAACACAGACTTGATTGAACCTGATCACATCTTACTGCTCTAATTCTTCCACTGGAGATACCGCACATGTATATCTTAGGCCTTGGCTGTTTCTACACTATTTTCCCAGCACGAGCACACATTTTCTTTCAGACGATCACAACCTAAAGGCCAGTCATGCGAGTCCGATCCAAGGCACAAATCTAGTCGTGTCTGTTCAAGTCATCGAAAGTTTAAAGGCAGTCTACATATTTTTTTTTGCATTTTTTTTAGCATTCGTTTTAGCTCACTTTGGGCTTCTCATTCATGCTAGGCCCTTGAACCTTGGAAATTAGCAAGTCCATCATCCGCGGTTTGTTAGCCTGAAGAAGCCATAAACATGCCTGAAATTACTGTGATCTGGCGAGCCAAGGCTTTTATCTGTTTATAATAAGAAACGGACAAGAACCCTTAGGACTCTGACCCCATTTTATACCGCAAGGGCATTGCGCTTTATCTGTCTGAGAATGTGGCAGAGAGATCATTGGTGTTGCAATGGACAGTGTAAAAAATGTTGCTTTTCCTGGTAGTAGTAGATGTAGTTTTATCAAAGGAAATACATTTAGGAGAGTGTATCATAATTTTGAATGCAGTGTATTTTTCTGAGAGATTTAGCTTTCATATTACTTTCCAAGGAAGAATGCTTTTCGACTTTAATTTTAGCATATTGGACATGTCTACAGAATATTAGAAGTGTTACTTTCAGTTTGTTCAAGGTTAGGATTAGCTGTAAGAAATTCAGTCCAGTAATAATTTCCTCAACATTGCCATCTTTTCAACTCCGACATAGTGTTTGCTTTTGCTATAATTCTCAAGGGAAATTAAATTGCTATATAGTAGAAGTTGAAGAGTTTTAACCAAAGGAATCACCTAGCGCAGGATTTCTTCTTCTTCTTCTTCTCAAAGTATACACAATATTTTTTTTTCGTGCATTTCTTTCTTTTGTAGGAATTTTTTCACTGTGTCTGTGAGACAGTATTTTTTCATAAATAATCTGTCAAGAAATTCAAGCCTTCACTGTACCCTTCCTGGTTCTGATTTTTTGTTTTGCCTTAATTCGTTATCGATAGCATTTTTATTAGGTTTAAGTCAGTCGCCCTCTGACTGCCTCATAATTCATACCTAATCCGTGGCGAAGTAGAGTAGAATCCTTAATAAAATAATGGAGGATCGGTGAATTATTATAAAAGAAATAAAGAAAAATATTGACAAAAGCTCCTCCAGAGCTTGCGATTTCCAGAGCTGGACAGTACTTAAGTAAAAAAGTACTTAATGATTTCATTTAAAGACTTTTTTTTACTTAAGACTTATATTTAAATACTTTTGAAACTCCCTACTTAGTAGTTGAAATATAAGTACTGGCTTCGTTTTACTTGCACTTAAGACTTAACTTTGTATTTAAGTACCAAGATCTTTACTTAATTAGTTCTGAGTCTATTAAGTACTTACATATACCGGTACTAGCCTCTCAATTCGCCGCAACATGTAACATACAAAGAATCTTTTCAACGTCATCCAGCACGAGCCTCTTTCTAGTACTTTTCGGATTACACTCGAGGATCATTCCTGGAGCCCGGAAGATTTTAAAAAATTTTTATTTATTCTTAGCCGATATTCACAGTTTTTGTGTCACTCATCGAACTCGACCGTAAAAATGATATCATATGATTCTCTACTAAGAAATACGAATAAGCAATACAAATGGTTTTTATATTTGTGTTTAAAACTTTTTCAATACCAATCGGATTTTCACTTTGATGAGAAGTGATAGTTGTTACTCTACGTGTAAAAGCGACATTTAGGATGTTATATATACTCTTCTTTACAATACTGTCAACATACGAAGATTGGAAAAAGTACTTTAAAAACTGCTCAGTCCTTTTTAGTAGCACTTACTACTCAGTCTCAAGTACTTTTTATACATGCGGTACTTGTACTTATGCTAAAGTACTCAGACCTTCGATACTTGTACTTGTACTTAACTATTTTTACTTTGGTACTTGCCTAGCTCTGACGACTTCCCTTTCAAAACTGCAGAACTAGCAATGAAGATTTGAGTAAACTGCATTTCATTTAAGGACTCAAAGAACACCTTTTCGAAGGAAATTGGTAATTTGTGACGAGAGCTGGATAATATACGACGGCAGAAAACGATCGGGGCAATGTGTTGACCGTGATGTACTTCCAAGTAGCGCATATACTATTCATTTTTAAATCCTGTAGAGGCGATTACCGCGGGGTCATATTATAGTGAAGTTGATGAAAAATGACCACAATGGGCATTGCAGTAATGGTTCGATTACTGCTCATGGTAATGCAAGATCGTATACATTCCAGATCACCGTGTGAATGCTGTACTACAAGAACTATCTATCGCAGCCCCCATATTTTCCAACCTTGTCAACAATGAGACTGCCACCTTTGTCTGAATTTGAAACACTAAAAGGTTTCGTTGTGTCTTCTAAAAAATCTGATTTCTTCGAGAGAGTAAAGATCGCATTTGGCAAAAGTCTGTAGAATCTGAAGGCTTTTATTTTGACTAATAAAGAATTTTTATTTATT
>QYTT01090524.1:0-15800 GCA_006980735.1 Dasypogon diadema
AGATGTTGTTTTTAATTGGCATTAATATTATAGCAGTAGTATTTGTGTTTTTCATCTATCATCATATTCATGGAAGGACTCTGAGGGCCTTATTGCGAGAGTCGATTTTCGGTCGACTCTATGTCGAATCGACTTAAAAATTAAGTGCCAATTGGAAATGGGTATTGTGCGAGTAGATTACAGTCGACATTTTTCTATCTAGCAATGACTTTGCAATTATTGTTTGATAAAATCTCAGTAAATACTCAATGTAAATCTGTCAAAAAATATATTCTTTTGTTGGATTGTAGAAAATTGACGACGCTTTCATTAATACAATCGTTCGAAAACATTGAGTTGGATTATATTACACAATAGCGTTCCATTTGTCAATCGACTTGGAAAAAGTTGACAGATTTCGAATCGACTCTCGCAATTGGTCCCTAATTATCGTGGATCTCAACTTTTTACCGATTAGGTGAATCATATAGCGAAAGAAGAAATAAAAAAGTATATAAAATCTCTTTAAAAGGAAGATGCAAATAATAATTGCCAGATAGGTCAGATCGAAACACAATAGGATTCATACTTTAGTTCAGTCCACTTGGAAAAGCATAGTGCACAAGTACTTTCCTCAAGAACTAAATAACTCTTCCCGAAAGTTTCAAACGAAAATTAATCTGTCATTTTTAAATAACACCTAAACTCACGTGACTAACTATAATTGGAATTATATTTAGTTAGTGGGAGGGACTAATTTCATATTAATTCTGTTACTGTCTACTCTAACAGAGTTAATGCTATAGTAAAATGCATAACTTTCATAGAAAGCGATTTCAGTGCAAGTCTAGAGGAAAGGTTGATGGGATCCACAAGAAATGTTACTACCTACAATTTTCAGGTGAGCTCGAAAATATGTCTTGGTAAAACTCCCACGATATTTTATTTTTTTCAAGTTATGAAAGAGAGTCACGCACAAAGTTAAAAGGGTAAGTGGCCCCATAACTCGGACTAGACTACATTGATTTTCAAGGGAGAATGGAAAAGTTTGCATTTGCTGGGATTTAAGTGTGATTTATTTCTTCTCCAGTAGCATTGATATTATAATAATTCATAAATTAAATCTCCCAAGTTTTATTACTGTGAAAAAAACTCCTCATTATATTTCGTGAAAGGTCAAGGTTTACCGTTTTTTTTAGAGTTTGTACTGAGTTCTTTTAGATTTAAAATCTGAAAGGTGAATGCTGAATGGAAAGTTAGCGAGCATTTTGTTATTCGTGTTTCTATAGCTAGGTGCGAACAGAATTAGTGGCGCTGTATTTTTTGAAACTTACTCCAGTAGAGCCACATATCATACATTACAGCTTGTTTTTAGTTTTTTATACTGTGCATGAGTCAAATCCCACAACATTTCATACCATTTTCATCTTCTTTTCAAACAAACCCTCTGAGAAATGTCACGTTTGGCCCTCACAAAAAGTTAAAAGAGAAACAATGAGACACAGAATCAGGTTATTGACTGTCTACATTTTCAACTTTTGACAAGTAGAGCGCCAACGCCAGAATCAGTGCCTCAACCAGGAGCCAACGCCTCATTCTGCTCCAGTCTTTCAATAATGTTCCAACCTTAAAAATATAGGCATAATGGAGAAAGAGCCTGTGGGAGTCTGTCTGGAGGATGATGAGACGATAGAACTCATTCTCTGTTACAGTGAAACATTGTTCCGCCAACAAAAGGAACATTTTGGTATTGTGTTTATTTCGCCAAACGGACGTTTCAAGTTTAACGCCCAATTTGGACCACCCTGTATACAGGGTGTTTGGTAATTAATCGATGTATGGTATTCCAACCTGAAGTGTCCTGATTAACTTGTTGCAAAATGAGTACATCTATTCCGCTGTCCTTCGGCTTAACTTATACACAAAAAAACAACAACAAGGGGCCTAAAATTGAACCCCAAGGCACTCCAATAGGAACTGTATCGAACTGTGTACTTCTGGTCTGACTACGAAAGTTGTCCATTTCTTAACAAATTGTTCGTTGGTAACTTTATTATGAATTGGAAATTTCATTTATAGAATAGTGCGAAGTCTAAGAAAGTATGCGCATTCCACCCCAGCGATTACTAATGTAAAATGGATGAGCTATAGGAATATGGTTATTTGTTTTATTACTTCGAACACAACCGTCTACATTAAAGCAAGTGTTGTAGCGTAATTAAATTAAATTTTATAACAACTTGAACAGTTGATCTAACTAAAAAGGCCAAGTTTATCTCTTCAATGAGACAATGAATGGACAATGAACTACTATATTTGATAATTTATTCTTTAAAAATCTGCATTTGAAACGTGTAAGTGTTTTTTGTCATTTTTATATGGGCCAAGTAAGATATGATTTCTTGCTCCGTTTCGAAAGATAAACCAAACAACTCACTTAGCCATAAATTTTCAACTATGAAAACACAAAGTTGTATGCAATATTTGCAACAAATGATGAAATTAAAATACAATTGAAAGCTAATCCTTAAATATAATGCAAACTCAAAAATAGAATTTCAAACGTAAGACGTCATCGATTTTTTTTTCAAAACTACTTTCTTGTAGTAAAACAACTAAACGTAGAAAAACATACGAGTTGCAAAATAAACCACAGCCAGTATTTTTTAATTTAAACGACATTTATACTTAGTTTTTATGCAATTCTTCCTGAATCTTCTCTGTTTTCCAGTTAAGTGATATTATCGAATGTGGGTATTCTGCTTCTCCATACTGAAAATTTATTAACCTGTTAATTTTACCACTTAATATTATGTGTAAACATTTTTATAAAAGCGGAGGAATAATTTATCAAGTAGTGGTCTAATTTCTTTCAATTATGGTAAGGCCGTTGCGAATTCTTTAGACCACTTGATGCAAAGACTATCCCCTAGGAAAGATTACAGCGCCAGGAGATGCAAAATCAAGAGCAAAAGTATCTCGATATCATCGACGATTTAACAAACGAATTAGCGAGTCTTTCAACTCAAGTGTCGAAAGCTCAGGAGGAGTTTAACACGGACTCAATGTCAGCCCCATTCGAAGCATCTTTTCGTGAACTAGAGTCACAAAATGATTTGCTACAAAAAACGATAGAGTCCCTAGAGCTTACGATTTCGAGCAATGAAACTAAGCTGCAGTCGTATGAAGCCGAAGTTAGATTTGCATTTGCCTTTGGTACGCTGCTTAGTAATTTTATTATTTTCCAGGCCAACCGTCTGAAAGCTGAAAACGGTTCTCTAAAAAGTTCATTGGAGAAAAATGACGCTAAATACCAAGAACTGTCTGTAAAGTACCAAGCTGCTGTTCAGATGTTGCAACATCAAAAGGCACGTTGCCGCTGTCCTTCGGCTCAGCAAATTAAACTGGAAGGAAAGGATGTTGTTTCGCCTCCCACCAAGAGACCACAGGATTTGCAACATATCTTTGAAATGCTTGATAGAAAGAATGAAGAACTTAAGGCTATCAAGGAATATTCCTGTGAGGAGAAAAACCGTTTAACCAAAGCCATTTTAGACCTTGAGGATCAGGTAAATACGAAATTGTTGTTAGTGCTCCTTGTAATGTTTTTTCAGGTAAAGCAAATGCAAATTAAGACAACCCTGCTTGAGAAGACGCTCAATAAACGTGACGAAGAACTTAGGCAGGCCAACGCTAAGATAATGGAATACGGCCAGCAAGACGGTGAATTAACTGACGCAATTTTAATGTACGAAGAACAAGTCCTTATTCTCAAAACAGAAGAAAAACACCTGAAGAACGTGGTCGACCAGTTGACGCAAGAATTAGCGGAAGCCAACTCCATCCGGCGAGAACGTGAAGGTAATCTTTTGGCTGATGTAACATCACTCAGAAGGAACTTGGAGGAGCAGTCGAAAGCTTTGGCCAAAGCAAATGAAACTATTGTTAGTATGGAAAAGCAGACCAATGCTTATAGGAAACAGGGTGATGCCGCCAACAAGGAGGTACGAGGTATAAAGCCTAAATATAGGAAGAAATCTAATCCTTTAGTTCTTTTCGCTTTGTAATTTTCAGAATGCATTACTAAGGGCAGAGGTTTTTGGTTTGAAGGAGAATTTAGCTTCCCAAGAGGGAATAGAACGAAGCCTACGGGAGCAATTGAACAAGACTCAAGAAGAACTTTGTAATGCCAGACACGATCTGGATCGTATATCGGTTTGTTTCTATATTTCTTTAAACATTGCCATAATTTGCTCATAACTTGATTTTAATAGGCGTTATCTGAAGATGTGGACAATTTCAGGAAAAATTGCAGCAGATTAAAAGATTCTAACTATGAACTCGTTAGGAAATACAATGACTTGGTCGAAGACTACAATAAACTCGAAGATGAGTATAGGTATGTCATATACGTGAATTTAAGTGGTATTGTATTGAGTTTCTTTATGAATTTAGAATGGCAGGATGTTTCCTAGTTTTAGTTCTATTTATTGCACTTATTCTCAGAAATAATTTCCAGCTTCCATTGTTCCTTTTGCATTTCTTTGGAAATTTTTTTGATGAATATCGTTAATTTGTGAAATTTCTGTCCAACGTTAAATTAAAAAGATTAAACAGAAGTTGGAACTTGGAAGAAGCTTCTCATTACAGCTTCCTTTATTTATTGGTCACGACGTATCCCGTATCCCATATGTTTTTTATAGTTTTTTATGATCACAGGAAAATTTAAAAGTTCAAGCCTTCCATTTTTGCTTCTCTGTTGAACTACATTAATTCTGTTTGGATTTTCAAAATTACGTTCTAAAAGTGCTACTCTTTTGTCAAGCCACTTCACACAAGATATGCCATCAATTGTTACTCTGTAGTCTTTTTTTCCACTCTTGAATTGCTTGTCCTCTTTAAAATCCTGTGGTATTCCTTTCTTGCCTTTTCTGACTGTACTAGTCCCATAAATCTTTCCCTTTTGCAGTTGACTCAGAAGTGGGAACGGAGTACTATAAAATTATCGAAATAAACAGTGTAGTTCTTTCCTACCAATGATCGCGTTAAATCTTTTACTACTCTAGAACCTAAATATTTTTCTATGGAATCTGCTGCTCTTCCGGTATAAATTTGGAATTCATCTATACAACCATGTTTATCTGATCGCGCCCAGACTTTATAACCCCATTTTATCAGCTTATTTGGCGCGTATTGTTTTAGATAAGAGCCTCCTTTGAATTTCATCATACATTCATCCATAGATATTGTGTCATGTGGCTTGTAATAAAATTTGTGTGATTCTGAAATTGTATGCAGAAATGGCTGCAATTTATAGAGTTTATCATATTTGGGATCAGTCCTGTAAAGTTGAAGAATATTGTTGTTCAAATGGAGATTTCCAAGTAGCCAATCAAAGCGGGTTCGTTGCATAGGACTTGATACATACATAAGAATCACGAAGCTTTAATCTTGATGATCAATAATCACGATAATTTGGTAATTTTTTCATTCCCATTTGTGAGAGTAGTGTTTGTCTGATTGGGTATGGCATAAAGGTTTGTTTCAAATACAATTTTGTCCACAAGACTATCAGGGTATAAAGAACAGAACACATCTATAGGTGTCTTCACATTTTCTTGTATGTTATTACTGAATAAATGTTATGTAATTAGGTTACTAAATTTATAAGTTTTTGGTACTCCACACAATGGATTTTTAAAAAGTGATTTATTAGCCACCTCCAATGCAGCCCAAAGTTGTGAGCTAAGAATTTCGTATTTCAAACTCTGGTTTGAACTGGTATTAAGTATCACTATGTCAAATTTTAACTATCCACGGTACATAATCTCTGAGAAAACTGATTAGAGCTTAGAGGTATCGACGTTTTATTTCGGATTTTTTTATTTTCAGTCCCATTTGTTCTATCTCTCTCATAAAGTCGAGCAGAATGTAATGGACAGTGTTGCCGCTCCAACATTAAAAGGATTTTTCAAATCGGTTTAATAGTACTCGAGATTACCTTTAGAAAACTCACAAATTCTACCTCTTTGCTACATTAGTGTAGATGTACAATGTTAGTAATAAATTGAATCAAATTAATATGAAAACTTGTCGCTTTTTCACAAGAGATAAACTCAGAAAATCAGACATTAAGAAACAGATTATTATTATTTATATACCCAATTCATATCTATTTATTTTATCTAGAAAACTTCTTGACATAAAGGACCAAATGTTAAAAGAATTAGAAGCAGCCAGGAACTGGCAACGGGACCAATGCAGACAAGACAAGTTGATTGAAACGAAAATATGCAAGTTGGAAGAACACATAAAGTAAAACATATTTTGTTGCTTGATCACCACTACATTGCCATTCAAAATAAACACATTTTCAGTACGCTCCTGGAAGATCGACAAACGTTAATTGATAAAGTAAATCAACTTCATCAGGATACCCTTCTGATAGGCGGAGAGTTAGAACACTACAAGGACGTTTTCTCTGATTCACTGAGGTAAGCAAACTTTGAATATAACTTTATTACGTTTCCCGTTCCGAAGTGTTAAAAATCCTTTTTCCTATCCTAATAAAACCCGAAAATCCAGTATGCTTTGCAATTATTCACTTGAAGAATCGTCATAAATTTAAAATATCCCCTCCTCTCAAAATTAGCGAAACACAGGCAAGGACTAGTCTTTCACTAGACCTGGATTCTCGTTCAGATAGCGTAAGGAAGTTGAATGAATTCTTAAGATAACTTGGCAGTAACTTGGTATTTTTTTAGATGGATCTTGTTATTCGGAAAATAAGGCGAACTGCTAAAAAACTCTCCCAAACTCGGTCCATATGGCAAGATGGAATCCGCCGATTTTCTGATTGATGATCGTTTTTTGAGGGGAATTATTTTTCGAGCTACTCATCTTTCCTGCAATTTGCATACTCTTCAATCAAAATGTATATTGTCCTTATATTCGTTACAAGTTTTGTACTTTTCATTTATTTTTTATATATTGTAAATAACACAGAATATTGCAAATAAAAAGAACTTTTGACGAAAGCGAAATGTGTAAAAAGAGCTTGAAGTAATCCATATCCTTTTCGATCTAACCAGACGTGTTCTTCATTATTCAAGTCCCCGGACAAAGCCACGAAATGTTTTCGAAATCGAACCTTACAAGGAGAGGCCACGACCTTGGCATCACCGATTTTCATGAAACTTCGCATACGTTGGATATAGTATACTCTTAAAGTAGTAAGACCCAACGTTCCAGGATAAGCAAGGATATGCGTTGCAAAAAATTTATATGCAGCTTATCTACAAAATACAAAACGCTCCTGGCAGCGATGTGGTGGCCTGGTGGATAAGTGTCTGGCTCTCACCCCGGGGACGTCCCCGTCGTTGCGGGTTTTGCTTCTTGCACTTTTTTCAGGAATTTTTTTTCAAGATTATTTAATGATTTAGAAAATTTTTTCTTTTGAATTTCTGAAATCATTGTATGGAAAAAATTTTAATGAATAATGCCTTGGAGGGTTTTACAGTTCCAAGAAGATAATTATTAATAATTGCTTTCAATACCTGCCTACATTTTTATGATGTCTGGGGCTGGTAACAAAGCAATAAAATTAGTTTAAGGTTTATGACTGCTTTATAATTATTACGGTTACACTTTACCCCTACGTTTGGCTGGGTGATTTTTTTAGCAAGGACAAGCTAAACACAAATTATATAAAATCTATTTATTTCTAGAATTACATTGTTTGTGTATTATACACATTTATTTTCTATATTTGATGTTGTTTATATACTTCGCATTCTTTAGGATGATAAATATCGTAAAAGCATACAAAACATAGAGGCAGTTTACACTAGGCACATTTTAGGAGTGTAATAGTCTTACATTGGCGATTTCTCCAGCATCAAATATAAAAAATAGATATTCGCCTTTTTATATTTAGACAAAGCGCTCCACACTTTTTGAATTAGTCATTGCACATAAAAGAAGTGATAAGTTTACGAAAAACTACCTAGCATATCTGTCATCCGTCACGTATTGAATAAAAAAATATATGTTTCCGTTTACTCTGCAATGAAGTTAAAATAATGACAAGGGTAAAATAAGTATTTTTTAATTTTTATTGCGTGATAAAAGCGTGTTTTTTAGTTTTTTAAACTATATTTTATTTCATACTTTTTAGTCTTAAAATAACTTTAACATGTTTATTACTGATTCAGAATACATTTAAAGTTCGCTTAGGTAGCATTGTGAACAATTTCGCTTCTCGGGCATTTCATTGGCTGTATACTGCCTCATGTACAGATTTGATTGTATTTTTTTTCCTTTTCTGTCTGTCTCATTCAATTTCACTTTTTTTGCGCTTTTGTTTTTTTCTTTTCTAATCGTCATTTTCTTTGTGTTGCTGTTTCCAATAGTTTAAGTTTTTTTGTTTTATTTGTATTCATTTTATTCCCACGAGTAGCGGACAATTCAACAGTCAACACCCCCAGTGGACCGAGTATGTGGGCAAGGCTAACTACAACAGGGTTGCGCCCGGTGCCCTGAGGTAACGCTTGTGATATGACATTTTTCACCACCCTCATACCATTCTGGTACCAAACAATTTTAACTTTTGATGGATGTAAAACAGTAAAAGTCATTTTAAACTCATAAAATGCTGATACACTTTAATTAGAAAATTGTTGTAGTTCGAAATTAGATTTCACCGCATTTACGACCCTAATAAGTTTAGGCTGCTCGGTTCGCAGGACCGTAAGAGCAAATAATTTTCAATTAAAACTACCACAAAATGTTTTACTTGTGGCCAACGGTTGTTGGGTCTGATTCAATTAGAGTCATAAAACAGCCCGAATTACAAGCGCCGCCCATAAATCGAATTAACAAGACAATGAATGGTCATGTCGTTGCATAAAACCCATCAAAACAAACTGTTACCCAACCACACTTTTACGATTTTTCCGCGGGTCGAGATAAATAGACTGCGATTGGTAATAAATTGAGCGGTTGTCGGAACGTCATCGGTAAAACAAACGAAAACGAAACGATCAGCAAGCTTCGCGCCAACGCGTTCCAGCTACAAAATTCCTCCAAACATCTGGGGCTATCCATAAAACTCCAATTTATAAAAATAAAGTTGACTGGGAATTAACAGACAGATCGAGAAGAAAGTCATTAGACGCTGAACTTTCATATGAATACTTGGCGTAGATATGCCGTGGATTTCGTCCATTCACGCCGTATACACCTTCATTGGGAGATTTTCTCTTGTTGCACAAAAGAAAAATTTCTCAAATTGAGTAAAATTGAAATCTGCTGCCTCCCACGTGAACGTTGCTTGAATTTCTCTGATTGCCTTAAAAGTCACCAAATGGAAATTCGCAAAAAAACGAAAGCCACGCCAAAGCATAATTATTCCGTGCCGCGCATAGGATCATATGAGATCACCTGCCGCTGCCCCATAATGGTTGTTCGAGCAATTGCCTGATCTGCCGACTGCTGATCGATCTTCGGACAGGAAACATTTGAGAAAAATAAGTGAAAACCAGGCAAGGTTTCTTGTTGCAGTAGACGCGAGACATCGTTGAACCTGTTCAATGCAGCTATGACCCAGAAATTCGGATTCACTTAAGACGTCGAACCACTCTTTTTAGGTCTCTGGTGCAATTTTGCTTGTCCAACATGCCTTCTGTGTGCTGGGCAGTTTTTATGGAATTGGGTGACATTTTTCCCCGGCCTGAAATCAAACGCTTAATTGGAGATCAATAACTTTGCTTCCGCCTTTTTAACGGACGAACTGGGTCGTGCATCCAAAGAAGAAGGTCAGAGACATCCCGAAAAGTGAATTCATAATTCGGAGGCGATTCAGATTACGTTAATTGGCCTGTCACGCAAAAAGGCAAATTCCGTCAGAAAACACGTTTGGCGCTACAAATTGCAGAAAGCGCACCCGATCTGAACCCTTAATCTAATTATCCGAGATCGTGGTCACGATGAGCCACTCCCTTGGAATTTTGCAGTCATCACTTACAGTAGAATTTTGATTCTTGCATTATTTTGCATCACGATCAGTCGGCCTCATCTCCTTGAAACCCCACCTGCAATGATTTTGACTTTCATTCGAGTCCACTCCTTGTGGTAGACTCTTTTCATAGGATCCCTCTATGGAAATCTCCCACTTTTTAGAATTGTCCATCTCTATGTGGTTAGATCGTTTACAGATCAAGTCTTGCATATTCAGTGGAAATCTTCGTCGACGAAACCCGTAAAACGTTTAAATTCATGCAAATTCAGCCAAATGAAATGTTTCACTAATTAAGATCATTAATCGAGAGTAAATTGACTTTTCTGCGATTTGTTATCACCTGTTGCTAGGAGGATCGGAACGACGCTAGCCAAGAGGTGGCTAAGTCCGGGCAGGACCAATTAAAATCGGAATTAGCTATGCATCGATAATTGCACTATTTGTTTTGATGGGTGTGCGAGCTCCCTGGATCTTATTTACTCGGCCGTTACAGTAACCGACCTGCAGATCACGCAAGAATTCTGACGAGACCGTAACATTCTTGTTTCTCGTAAGAACGGTAAAAATCGGAAAACGGTTCTAAGGTGCTCGTTAATTTATAGTTAATTTGGAAATTCTCTTTTTTTGTAATTCTTCGGCATTTTCATTACTAACCATTTACTGGGTAGCTGGACGACGTCCTCACAAGTGCCTCATGTCAAATGTAAGCGAAATGATTAATTGCTCAGCGAAAGTACAGCAGTCACGTATGCGAAGGGCAAAAAGAATATACTATGACAATATTGTAGGTAATTACTCGCTACGTGATAAATCTTGGTAGTAACGGAAAGAAATTTTCGTTGCAACAAATGACACATACATTGTTTGAAAACTTTCTCAACAACATAGAGTAATTATATATCAGTGAAAAGGGCAAATTTAGAGTCCTCGAAAGATGAACTCTTGAGGTCCTGAACCCAATGATATTAGCGAATTTGATTAAGGCACCTGGTCGTCGTGAATAGCGTTAATTGATAGACTGTTGGAGAGAGAACTGTTAAAAATTGAAAGCAAAACATTGATGTTTCTCTATATTAATAGTGGAAAAGAAGAGCCTGTCCGAAATCAAGTCTTCGTTTTCGTCTTCGTCTGCGACTCGTTATAACAAAACGTGAAGTCGGGTATCTATCTGAGGTAGTATACTAGTTAGATGAAGACGAGATCAGCTGATCGAATTCTTTGATTCGTCTTTGCTTTGTCACGTAGTCAGTTAGTCACCGAGCTAACCAACTACATATTAAACTATTATATAACGTAGCTGAGCTCGAGAAATAGACATGAATTCGATTCGAATCGATCTTATCTCGCTGTGACGTCACGTTTTGTTCTAACGAGACAAACACGAAGACTTGGATTGGGACCGTCCCTAGGAGCTATAAAAGGACTACTTATTGCACTCGGTTGGGATTGTGTCAGAATGGAGATCAGTGTAATAAGAATGATGTAGGAATTATCCTTGCCCAGGCGCGCATGGCTTAATTAGCTGACGGTAGCTAGCAATAATTTGGCGCTCTTGATCGTATCTATCTGTAACAAAAGGTAAAAAAGTGATATAAGGATTTAAATTTAAAAAAAAAAAACAAACACAAATACAAAGTATCATACATTAATAAAAAGAACACAGACACTCTGAGTCTATTCTCAAATTGATTATTGCACTCCTGATTTATGATGGAATAATGTCCTACCTAAACTGAGAATTTTAAGTCAACTTTTTAAATTCTCAAAATATCTGTGAAAGAGGAATTAGTGATCGGTCCACCAACAAAGAGTGGTGGGCCACGCAACATGCTTGAAATTGCTCAGGATGCCATCACCTACGTTCGTCATTGGGGCAAGCCATCGTTATTTATCACGCTTTTCATTTAGTTCAAATAGGAAAAAGGTAGATGACACTATTGGAGCCTCTCAAAGAAATCTTACAACCCTGCCTATGGAATTCTACGAGGAACATGTCATCTTAGGGGAAACACTCTTGTCCCTTCCGTACTCTTTATCCAGACGCATCTTTGTTTTATGGTCTAAGGTTTTTACAACAGTGCGATAGTTGGCGTTATTCAAATTTCGCTCCAGAAATAACGTGTGTTGTTTGCACTTACACTACTTACGTTTGCTGTGTCAAGGGCAAAACATGAATATTTCGGTCCCCAACTATGTAAATGTGGAATAACAGCCTGGAAAGGCAGTACAACTGGTGATATAAATGTCCCAATTGAGACCTTGAACCACTTTTTTGCTTCTGCAGAAAATTCAGAAGCTCCTCGCCCCCGGAGGTTGTGACACTTTCCAAGTCCTTGTATTTTGATCTCGTATCAGATTCAGACATTGCCCTCAATTAAATCACAAGCAATACAAAAGCTTCCAATCTTATTTTAACGCGGAGCCCTTTCTAAACATGTTACATATTTTTGGAACCTTTATTAATTTGTATTAAGTAATAATCGCAATGTATGTTGTATATTAGACTTTAAGACTTTACATTATGAGTGAGGAAATATTTCTTTGTATAAAAGTGGTGAATTTCACATTAATTTTAAAACTTTTTGCGGAACCCTAGAATTGTGCGGAACCCTAGGATTGTGCGGAACACCAGTTGGGAACTGCTGCTGTTGCTGTGTAATTTAATTGGGTAACTAACACATTATCGTTAAAAAACTATTAGACGTACAAATAAGTTTCCGTCGTTTGAAAAAAGTTGGCGCAACCAGTAAATTGTGATTAAAATTGTCAGATGTTAAAGGTCATTATCGTAAGGTTGCGCCATTGAAGTAATAGATTTATAAGGAATCGGTGTGCTAATACAAACTTCCTACCTTGGCCTGAAGCCTTTTTTCGACAAAGTCCTAGAGCAAACAGTAGGCATGTACCAACATATTTCTAACTGTCAGTAAAATGCCCATAGTGACGAAACACAATGTTGTGGGTTTTTTAATGGGGGCTTTTCATTATTCCAAGAGATTTGAAAATACAAACACACTCTGTCACTGCTTTTTGTTGCAGTCACAGTAAAGCAAATAGTATCGCTCTTCCAGTTTCTAGTACTTCAATGGGTTGCACATCTGTCAACAACATAACCTAAAAATATTAGTGAATTTTCTTGTTGTGTATTTGGTGGGATCTCGTGTATTATGAGTTGCTCACACCGAACGACACCATTACTGGGGCTGTCTACCGAACACAATTGAAGAGACTGAGTCGAGCACTCAAGGAAAAGCGCGTTATTCTACTTCATGATAATGCTCGTTCCCTGCGCCGCCGGTGACCACCTATTTGGAAACACTCAATTGGGAAGTTTTTCCCCACCCGCCATATTCTCTAGACATTGCGCCTTCCGACTACCACCTGTTCCGATCGATATGGCCTGTCTGAGCAGCACTTCTCTTCTTATGAAGAAGCCAGAAATTGGGTCGATTCGTGGATAACCTCAAAAGATGAAGCGTACGGGAAGGCTGCCAGAAAGATAAGAAAAAGTAGTGGCAAGCGATGGGCAATACTTCGAATAGAACATAATGTCCCTTTCTTTCACAATAAATGCCCAATTTTTGATAAAAACGGCAGAAACTTATTTCTACACCTAATATGTTTTGGATTTGCGGAAGTAAAGTGGAAAATCTTGACTGACTCAGTTGATACTCTTTCCACAAAGAAAGCAAAGATGTTTTCGGAATGGTCAAGGCTAAGGGCCTCAAGGTTAGGGTAGCACGTCATGCAAATGATCACTAGATTATCTGAAGATGTCCTGATGACGAAACTTGTCTCTTTCACTCAGGGCATCAATCGAAGATAGATGCATTACAAGAACTCTAATCTGTCTTGGTTGAGTCCTTTAAGACTACTTTCAGCCAGTCTGAGAGATATTACACGAAGGATAAAGTGGGTTTCTGTGATTTTCTGCTACTGACACACTTCGTTTTGTACCAAATCGCCTAAAGGCGATATCGCCGATGGATATTCTGGCCTTATATTTCCCAAAGCCGAGTGGCAACAACAAATTCTCGATGAAAAGCGAGTGAGATTTTTATTTGACAAGTAAAAGATCGATAATTATTCGTTACTTTTTCGTGCGGTAATCGAACATGTAATAGAACACTGTTCAACAAAGGCTACAAAACCTACGGCTGGCTTTCTATCCTAAATAAAGAAATTATTTTTTTTCATATTGACAAAATCCTCAAACGTCGATGTGTGAGAAATAAAATTACGAGGTCACATTTTAGAAATTCATACGGATTTGAAATTGAAAGTTTCACGTTTGGTTTGGACGAATCGTGTTATACCTACTGAAAAAACTTGACAAACGCCAATTTGCACATAGAGCCGATGAAAATATTCGAAAGTGCAATTTGACACAAGACCGGAATAAGTCGTGTGCTTTTTCACGCTGCGTTAAGAAGCTCCAAACAGTCCCAAATTAATGGTTACAGCTTAAACTCCTCAATTCTTCCACTCTGTCCGATGTAATCAAATCGTAAGATTTATCTGCGCGCGCCGCTAAATATCTCTATTAATTCACTAATGGGAAAGAAATGCTTATAGCTCAGAGGTGGATATAAAATAGCTTGGCGCCTCATTGCTTCGAATGGGGCAAGTTTTTGTGGCAACTTTTCACAGGCAATCGTTTCTTGAAGAGAAACAGCCTGGAGTGATAGTCATAGGCGTATTGCAAACATATCTCCTAGATATATTTTAGTTTATGGCCGAGGAAAATGCCTTTTTTATCCTGAGTTCCTCTTTCTCTCAAAGGCAGTAAAATAAATCGCAGAAATGATTAATGGCAAATAGTGCTTCTGCTTGGAGTGCTAGCATCCAGTGTCATTAGCTAAGTGGAACTGTCGTCAATATCTAATTGCTAGTCGAAGGGTCGTAAAATGATGAATCAGTCACGACTATATCTATATTATTAGATAACAGGAGAGAATTCACCGCTGGCGATACAATTAATGACCCTTTCCCAATGACATGCTTTCGTTTGGGTTCGTTGGGTCGTCGGATCAGTGCTAGCGATTTAGATTTCGAAAAGAAACCAAACATTTGAACGAATGATGTGTTACGCGCGATAAACACAACTTTGCAATGCTGACGGTTCTTAGAGAAGGCAGTAACAGGCAACAGCTATTTTTCATGGCTTCCAAGTTGTGGAGAAAAGGAATTTTTCGGATTCAATATTTAAAGGTCTTGAGGACGATGTCTTAAGGACATTTGTGAGTTATGGACCATTCTGATCGAGTGATTTCGGAGGAAATTGGGATAGGTTTTATTTTTACCACAAACCGTTAGGTAGATCGGAGATAGAAAGCTGCTTGAACAAGCTTGGCTTTGTCTGTAAGTGGCATCAATGGATCCCCTGTAACTTAAGTGAAGAAAATCTCGGCAGAAATATGAACCCTTCTTAAATCGTCTGATTACTATTTGAGCGCGGGAGGGCTCAATCGAAAGGGAACAGACTTTTGAGCGTGCCCACAAAATTTGGCCGGGAAATTCGGCAATTTCAAGCAGTTTCGGTAATTTCCCGATGTGGACCCCCACGGATATGCAATAACGAATTGTGGCTCTAATTAGGGAATACAGGCGCGCCCATCGGCGGGGGTAGTTTTTTTATAGCTTCTGGAAATTTCCCTTTCGATTGGCACCACTTTTGCGCCAAAAAAATTTCCGTCCAAATTTCGCAAGAAACATGGACTATAGTCCATGGATTTTTTTGGGCCAAATTTTAAAGTTGCTCGGATTTGAGCGCGGGAGGGCTCAATCGAAAGGGAAGGGACTT
>QYTT01090530.1:809-17199 GCA_006980735.1 Dasypogon diadema
ACCTTGAATATTGAGTCATAATGGGGCAATAAAACTCTTCCCACCAATTTAAAGATTTTTTATTGTTGCAGGTAATTGTCGTCTGAAAGATATTGGTTGGTGCCATTATTTAGTGAATGGTCGCATATTATTGGGTACATAGCCATTGTTTGGGCTGTGGAATTTTCCTTTGCTTCGAAAGGTCATTTAATTTGTTGTGTAGGGGGTTCAGTACGTTATCCCGAATGTATAATGACTTTAGCTCAACTCAGCTTATTTATAATTTTCGCTTGTTGAGAGAAACTGGCGGCGACAGTTAACAAACCGAACTACTTTATGATAGGTTTCATTTAATATTTTCCTTTAATCAGTTATTAATCCTTTTAATCCATATTGAATTATTCATGAATTCTTATTTACCCAAGAACTATTTATCACATAAATTGCAGAATTTTAAGAATTCGTTGTGTTATTATTAAATTTTTTTGTATATTTCGTATTTTATTTTATTACCAGACACAATGATATTACAAAATTCCATTTTTTAATTTCTTATTTAAATCCAATATTCAATAAATTGTGTTGAATTTTCATGGCACGCTTGCTGCTCTATTTGTCTTTTAGTTTCTGGCATTTTTCTTCTTTTTCTCTCTCATTTTTAAGAGAATGAATAATATGAATTTCTACTATTATTGGCATAAGCAACTCAGGAATTGGTGTGAAAAAGTGCCGAAGGCTACGCGTTCTGACATGGTGAATATACGACTTCTGAGACTGGTTTAACATATTATTTTGTCTTACATTACTCATATTTTTAACACAACTTTAACTACATCCAAAAGGCTGCAAGCCGATTACGAAGAAATCCACTCAAACTTGCGATTTAACACTAGAACTATCGACAATTAAGATGAAGCCATTTCTGCCAAAGCCAGTCAAAAAATTCAAAAAATACGTAATAAAAAATTTTTATATTTATATTTATTGACAATATTGAAATAATTTTTTCCGAAGTTCATAAACGTCTACAAACCTAAACAGGGTATAATACTATGGAGGGGCAATATTTCAGAGTATACAGTATATTTCAGAGTATTCTACCAGGACCTGAAACTAATAGAAACTATACATGTGATTGTCTTTCCACACACTGATATGTACTACCATCTTTATATGGATAACTATTACTATAGTATCGAAAATAGTAATAAGAGGGAATCAGAGTACATAGTACTCTTATCAAAAGTGGAGATTTACTAAAGAGATTCTTGAGGCATCTCAACCTAAAAATGGGTGAAACCATGTCCCGACGAAAAAGCGATACATATTATAATTATATTATTTGTCTAAATTATAAATTTCATTAATTCCTACTATTCGTTCAGCTGATATGAAAGACAGTCATACCTTCGACAGAAAGGCTCGCTAAAAGATCCCATTATTGATTATAATAAATATATGAAATGTGTCGATCGCACTAATCAGTAAGTAACGTTTCATCTGTATCCATATAGTATTGCGTACCTGTTGGAATGGAACGTTTTAAATTACATATTATTATTTGCTGCGAACAAAACCAAAGAGTGTAGAAAAAATTCAATATAGTAAATTGATGGTTTCGTTCCCGGTCTCTGGTCTAAACCCATAAAGTTTTAGTACCATAAAAAAAACTTCATGTCAATTTAATACGTGTTTATTTATAAAAATGTCTTATCCAGCAAATTTACAGGCCTATGATAAATACCATTTACATAAGTTCCGGAAACTCCATTACAATTCTTGAAAATGTTTTCGAATTTTAACCAAAAATTTTATATATTGAAAAGTCATCTGCGTACGTTAAAACCGCTAACTAAAGCAAGGCATAAAAAATAAATCTAGCTATTCTGGAGAAGATATTGCCCTTATCGCCTATCTAAATTGCTATACATACATCTACGTGCTTACATCTAAATTCTATCGCCTATTTCATATCAGTCATTTGCTTCTTTATTATAAGAGTTACAGTGTAATATTCGAAGAGTGTCTGTTTCAGCTGAAATGTCCCACAGACATTGACATGCCTAAACTATACATTTTATTCCCCTTAAATATGTTATATGTATATCACAAGTTCGAGTACGAGAAGGATAGTCTGACTTATGTGCGAACATACAAATATAGTCTGCGATCGTAGGAAAGAGTAACCTTAACTGAAAATAGGCGTGCGCGAATATTTGGCTTGAGGAGTGCATGTTGTTTGTTTGAGACTTTTGGACTGAGGTCTTTGATTGTCGCCCATAAATTGCAAAATTACTAAGGATTGCACATATTTTCGCAGCCTATTACTTTTTGGTTTTCATAAAATTAAGATCTATTAATCGTCATTTTTAGTAATGTTTGTGAATAGTTTTGTGTGCTTTGTACGCGGAGGTATATTATAGTAGTACAACAGAGAGTTGTGCTGCTTACGAAGTCTTTTTATTCCCTTTATTTTGACGATAAACCGGCAGAGCGATAATTTGGCGTATTTCTATACGTCACTCTGCTTAGCATTCGTGTTTATAATGAAAGCACCATTAACATGTCCAGTAATGCCATTGGGAATCTTTCCATTTTGACTGAGGTCACCATTTAGTTTTGATATCAAAGGATTCTTGGTGGCTTGTTCAGCAGGTGGAGTTGTTAGGGGTGGAGTTACTGGTGATGGTTTAATTAGTTCAAGCTTGTCGTCTGTGGAACTTTTTATAGACGTTTTTACTAATCCTATTTTGCGGGCATTTTGATTTGGATGCGGCAAAGCATATCGGAGTTTATCCCAGAACCACGGATCACCCCATTTCACATAGGTATTCATTTTTAAGTAGGCTTTTAGTTCGGCATCAAGATTATCAGTTTCACCGATTTCGCCATAAATAATCACAATAACACGAGCTCGTCCTTCGCTTAGTGCTGTAGTGTGTGCAGCTCGGAATTCCATTCTGCCCCAAACAGATTCCAGAAAATTGGGTGAAAGCACTACAATGGTTCTTCGGGAATCCTCAACAGACTTGGCTATTTGATTTGGGATGAATTCCCCTACTACCCAATCCCGGATATGTAGGCACAGCTTGAAAGGATTGGACCCATTCTCAAGTTCTGGCACTAAATGTTCAGTAATAAAGTCTTCGTCTTTGTGGGAGTATGATATAAATGCATCGTACTTTTTATCCTTGTCCAATTCCTCCTCGGTGACAAACCAAAGGCACATGTTATGAGCAAAGAGCCACACTTTCACCTCCTGCTGATATTTGTAGTACAAGGCTGCGACAACGCCTGTGCATAGACCCAATATAGCAATGATTACACTCGAGGCAATTAGAATAGCTTCGTCCTTAGCGCATACATCTCCAGGTAATATAGTTGCTATCTTGTCTCCTGAACTGCACTGCATTTTGTCCAAATCCTGAATCTTTTTGAAGTTTTTACGTACGAATGCGATTAGACCGCTGGCGTCGCAGTCACAGATCCATGGATTGCCACTTAAATATAATTTCTCTAGGCTTCTAGTTTCGTTTAGTGCTTTCAACACAGAAGCATTAAATCTCGCTAAATTGTTTTCAGCTAAATCAAGGATTTCTAAATATTTAGGAATATTTTCTGGGAATATCTGACTAATGTTGTTGTTTCTGGCATACAAATCTTTGACATCAGCGTAACCAGAGTGAGCAGCTTTGCTTATTTTAGGCAGTGCTATTATATTATTGTTTTGAACGTGGAGCTGGATAAAGTTCAAAGAGAGATTAGAAGCTGTCTCTAATTTTGGAACTTGCATTAAATTGGCGTCAGAGCAGTTTACAATTAATGCTTTATCGAAGGGGCGTACATGACACGTGCAGTTGTTTGGGCACTTTTTCATCGTACTGAAATCTGAGTCAAGTGGGCACAGAAGATCTTTTGGATGAACTTGTGTAACATATTTTCCTTTAAGTTCCGGCGGGGAGGTGCATTGTAAATTGGTTGGTAATATTTTTAGAGTTTTCCTTATGTTATGCGCAATCTCGTTTCTTATGAACTGTACAAAGTGCAAAATGACACAGTTGCAAACTAAAGGATTCCAATCCACTAATATGACAACGCTTCTCGGTTCGTTTTCAAAGTCTAAAAACTCAACATCTCTAAAATTGATCTCTTCAATTAAATTGTGTGTCAAATTTACAGTGATTTGACGTGATAAAAATTGCAAATCATTGATATAAAGTTGTGTTATGTTGTTATAACTCAAGTCCAGATTTTCCAGTTGCCTCAGATTGAACATCCAGTCCCTGTATACATCTTCAATGCAGTTGTTGCGTAAATTCAACGATCGTAGCTCGTTCAGAAGTTGGAACGGTGATCCGAAATCGTAGTGATATTTTACATCGGCCCCTGTCCTGTCTTCTTTAAAGTTGAGCTGATTGTTCTGAAGATCGATAACTTGAAGAGCTCGGGTATGTGTGAAGGCGTTTGGATCAATATAGTAAAGTTTGTTATTGTTCAAATAGATTTCTCGAAGGTCATGCAAGTTGCTGAAGATATCCCTGAAAGAGAAATTACAACAGTTAGAATAAACACAGAAAAATTTTATTTATATTTTTATATTCTATATTAAATCATTATATCTATTTTCATTGTACATTATCTATAAACATGATTGACCCACGTTACTACTGCGCTAGTTGAGTCGCACGACTGCAAATTTTTTCTCTGTGCGTGCGGGTTCGATTTCTGTAAAGAGCGCGGTGATTTATTTGGGTACCAATGGTTGAGGCAATTCTGTTGACGAGGATTGTAGCTGCGAAGCCACTGGCATGTTACACAGTAAAAATTTTATGCCAAGATATTGTGGATTACTTTCAGCTTTTGTCAGGTTAAAATTTCCTAAGCTCCGTGTCAATAAATGAAATAAAAAGTGCTTGAAATAATCACTATTCCAATGTAAGGTAAGGTAAGGTTTTTCAGGATTGCAATGAATGGTCTGGTAAGACCATGGTTTCCGGTTCTTCTTATTCGCATGAGATGCAATCTTTGAAAAATATACAAACATTGAGTTTGTTATGTTCGGTCAGAATACTGGCCAGCATTCTAAAATCTCTTAAGTCCAGTAGGAGTTTCGATATCTACAATTCATCCTAGACAGAATGAATTTAGTTGCCCATCAATAAAGTTCTTAAACCGCACTTAGTCTGCCTGACCTGCATCATGTCCTAGCTCCCGAAGCCAACCGGCTTTATAGCTAAAGTGGTGGAAGATTGAAAAGTGCTCCTAAAATCACACTGGGCACGGTACTCATGATTGTCCTGTTTGTCAGTATTACTATCCACTATCCACCTCACCAACATTGGGCCGTGATTTTTTTATACTAAAGTTTTTCTATACTAAATTTTGTCAAAGGCATCTTCGGTGTCCGTCAAAGCGGCCAAAGTAATGCCTGCCGTAGTTAGTTCCTTCTCTGCTGTTCTCACCAGCTGGTAAAGCACAGATTCTGTTGATTTCACAGCTTTATAAGCATTGTTTTCAACACAAAGGATCCCAGAGCGGTCTAAAGGATTTCACTTCGGTGTCAGCTCTTCTCCCTAGTTTCGGTAGAAAAATCCCCTTTGTTTCCGTCCACATTACCGGTATGTGCCTTTGGGATTTTCTTTCGTGCTACACCGTACTGTATTTTGTGAGTTTTCGTTCCAATATTACCGACATTATTTGGGGGAGAGATTTTACTTCTTGTCTGTCATTCCGCAGTCATGGAAAGTAACCGGCGTCAATCGGAAAGTAACCGGTTTGGGTCTGTCGAGTTCGAGCCCTACGTTGGGTGAATTTCTTCTTCTTCTTCAAAAATGTTAACCTAATTTATTTGGGTGGGGTAGAAAATCTCCACGAGAAAATCTCTCAAACAAAAGAGCAAACGCCAAATTCTTAAAACTTTGAAACAAGAGGCCAGAAACAAATGATTCACTTTCAGCCAATGCAAATGCTTTGGAATGGCGACATAGCGAGATCTGAAAGTTATAGTTGTATGATTTTGAAACTAAATTACAAGTGGAGAACTCTAAAATATAAATGTATTCGAGTAAAGCCACAGACTGACAGACGTAGCTCCGACGGACGAATTTTAGTCTTCTGCGACACATTTCTAGTTTTTTCTTTTGGAAATTTTTACCTACAAAAAGAACTTTAACATTTTATTTTTCTATTTTACTTTTGGAGATTTTGAAAGTGAGATTCAGCTTTTAGAGAGGGTGTCCCGGAGATTTAGAAGTTGAATATTTTCAATTTGGATATTTGGTACCATTGGAATTTCGTGTATGGTCGAGATTTTGTCCCCAGTAAGAGAAATTTTGAGACAGAGTTCAATTCAAAGAAAAACGCTGAGCAAGTGGCGTTCGTCATTATTAAGACAGGAAAAGAGAAGACTAGACGTAACTTTAGTATATCTTAAGAGATCTCTGAGCTAAATGTTCCACAACATCGTTAACTACTAAAACACATGCTGTTAGTGGGTTTATGCTTTCCATAGTTACTTCGTAAGCAGTTGACATACACGAGAGGGCGACTTTTCAAATATTGTGGCATCAAACCTAAAGGACACTTTTCCCAGGAGCTCCAAGAAGCCAATATTAGAATTTAAGAGCTGGTACATGAAAACTATGTCATAAACTTTACAACACTCCAAGGAAATCAAATTGATAAGTTTGAACCGCTCGTGATAAAGTGAAATGTCACAGGGTTCTTCCGAGGCTGGTCTTTTGAGCGACCAATCTGAACAGCGTAGAAAGGACTACAGACTTGAGATGTGTGCTCGAGGAGTAGTTTGACAAACGTGTGTCCATTGTTAAAATATCTTGAAGGCTGGGGAACTTCCCAGACCAACGTATAATGGGTGCAAGCTACCTACCAGTTTGTAGATAATTTCCAAACAAATCGATGTGGCTACATAAAAGCAACTGGAAGAAGTAGGAAGCACGCATTAATTTCTCAATTTTAGCTTCTGAAATTGCTGCCAGACCTTTTCATAGTAAGTAATTAAGCAATTTGTCTTTAAGATGAGAACAACAACCCTTGTCATAATTTTTCATTATATTCTTTTAAATCCAGATAATTGGGATTTAGAAGTGACACACAGAAGGTATTACAGCAATTTCGCAGGGGACGATTCCTAATTAGATATCTCTCTTCTGAGGTACATTGTCGTCCACTTTCGCAATTTTGAGTTAAATCTTTTTCTAGATTTCAGAAGAGGGTATCTTTTCTTATCTTTTTTTTATTGTGTCATAAGTCCATCTATCCTTTGAGGTAAACTGAGGTAAATTCAAATTTTACAATAAAAAGGAGCTAATTCTGGTTTTGTGACTTCAGGTAGTTTACTTCTGATGAAAAGATATATCTCTGAGGAGATGTGAATCTGTCCAAGTTTAATCGATTATGCGGGGATACTAACAGCATAAAAAATCAATTGTGTATCAAAGTGAGCAATAAGCCAATCATCGTCATGGCCTTTTCTTCTAAAATTTCCTTTGTAGTGGTTTCAGGATGTAATCCTTTGGATTTGCTTTTCCTATACATCTTTCCGGCAAAAATGGATTACTTTGCGTGTGCTCAATAATTATCCAGCCTTACAAATTATTTCCAGTCCCTTAAAAGAGCACTTTCCACTCTAGTTCTAAGGTCGACCAGCTTCTGCATTTCCTGGTGTTCTTTGCAGCTCGGAGTAGAGCTTTGATGCCTTTGATGTTCTTCAAGTGCAAGCTTGCAATCCCCAGCCTGTGATTACTGCTCTGGAGTTTATGGTGGTAATGGCGATAGTGTCGTTCCTGAGGATAATGTAATATTCTCGTAGACGTATTGAAATATATCAAGCACTCTTATTAAATTTCCCCAGTTGATAATATCACGTGTGGACCTTAGGTTCTAAATCGTAGCACATGTTTCCTGCGCCTCTGTAGAAAGTAACCACAAAAGCTAGAGAAATTTTTAAAGAATTAAAGCAACTGTGGGATGCTCGAAATATGGAGTCGATATGAGGATGTAAAATTTGATTGTTTGAATTAATTATTTCAAAGCCCTGCTAACGTCATACTTTAAACTACCAGGAGGGAACGTTGTTCTTGGTCTGCTGTTCATAAATCATTGTTGAAAATTTTCACAAAAAGGAGTTTATTTAATTAATAGATAAAAGAGAACTTCATCTTACCTGGAGATGTTAACAAGCTGATTATAAGCCAGCGACAAAACAAGTAATGAGCGAGTATTTGCAAATAAGTCGTCTGGAAGGGCAGTCAGTTTGTTATGGCTCAAATCCAAATCCAGTAAATTAATCTGGTCTTCAAATAGAGTTCGTGGTAAGGCTTCGATCAAATTACTTGAAAGAGAGACATTTCGGAGATTTTCTGATCCTTCAAATAAATCCCCGGGAACTGTTTTTAGATAACATTTAATACGGACATCTTCCAGATTTGTTAAATTGGACAGAAGACCAGGTGGTAAGGTAGACAATTCAACTCGATTTTCAATCAATCGAAGGCGATTTAGTTTCTTGTTTTCGCTGAATAATCCTTCAGGCAGGCTGGTGAAATTATTTGCGTTCAAATTAAGGTTTGTTAAATTTTTTAACAGCGAAAAAACATCAGGTCTGAGAAATTTAATTCCATTTGCGCTCAAATCCAAATCGGTTATTGATGATGCACCTTCGAATGCTTCTTTTGTTAGATTTCTTAAATGATTCCTCCAGAGATTAAGGTGCTTTAGTCTTTTTTGATTTCGAAAGATTCCACCTTCTAGATTTTGAAGATTATTGAAGCCGAGCTCAAGATAGTCTAATTTTTCTAAGTTTGCGAAAATGTTGTGATGTAGATTCATCTTGTTCGCCTTCAAATTGAGCCAAGTGAGATTTTTCATGTCTACAAATATATCTTCAGGCAAATCAGATAAACCATTTCCACTCAACACGAGCCTTTCTAATTCACTTAAACCTTTTAAATGCTCCCGTGTAAGTGGACTACCCAAGTCAGCTCCATAACTTTCAAAGAATAAAGCTCTAAATCTATTCGTCCCAAGACGTTCCAAAATATTTTGAATAGGTGTTCCGAATGGTAGAGGACATCTTCTGATCTGTACTTTGACCACATCTCCTATATTCATCGGCGGTAAAAGAGTGTAACTCTTTTGATCTGCTGTTGTGCACTCTATTTGAATATATGTGCTAGGCTGTATTCGGACAATTATTTGTGGTTCAAACGCTGGACACTGTACTTCGTAGTCATTGAAGATAAGGGAACAGGAACAAGATGTGCTGTCCGGGCAGTTGAATTTCATTGGCCTTTCATAATCGGGAAATGGTATTGCATTTGTGCATAGTGTTATAGTTGCAAACAGTACGGTGAACTTATATAATCTTTGGTATAGTGTGAGGATATCCATGTTGGCTAGTGAATTTTTAGTGCTCGTCTCACAGTTTATCTGTAAAAAGAAAAAAAATACTTGAATAAGATATAGAAATGGAAAAAGTTATATTAATAATGATTTCATATCGAAATTCTTAAATATAGATGAAACTAGATCGGTGAAGCATGAAAACTGTGCATTTACCGACGATTCTGTGATTAGACTCTTTAATGTAATACATTGAATCGAAATGGGTTTTTGTCTTGATTTGGACACAAGTAAATGTGTAATACAAATTGGTTTCCTTTCTTCATAAATTTGGTTACATTGTGACATATCTTACAACATTCAAAACGCTTCATATCTTGCAGCTTACCTAACCACATCTTTTTCTTATCAAACCGGAATAGTCTATATATAGATAGATAGACTTAGATTACCGTTCTATGCCAAGCCCAAGTTGATTTTACACGAAGTTATCTGTTCCCAAATTATTCTCATGAATTTTAGATAAAACCGTCTCTTTCTATGGCTTGTATGGCCCAACTCTACAGATTGAATACCGATAAAAATTACGATTTCAGTTTCTAGATATTGGTTTTAAAAAATTTTTCGGTTTCAAATACCGAAAATAAAAAAACTTTTCAGTTTTAAGCAAAAGTGGGATTCAGAAGCCGCAAGTTTTCCAAGTCAGGAGTTCGTAAACAGTCATTTTTACACCTTCAGGACGAAGAAGATATTTTTTAGGACCACAAAAGAGGAGGAAGATATTTTTTAGGACTAGAAAGAATGAAAAAGTTGGTATTCGGATAATGCAAGTCTTCTAAAACAGCAGTTCGAAAACACAACTATTTTCACCTCCAGGACAATTTTTGATGTGATCAATTCAACGATCGTCCCAAATGTTGAAAATTTCTTTTTTTCAAATCTTTTAGTATACGTACATAAAAATCAAGGGTTCAGTCAAAAGAAAATCGCTTAAAAAGTAGTTTGGCTTCAATGGCTTCGTAAGTACAATCCCCATCAGCAGAATTGCCTCAATCGCTGATAGCCGAAAAGCCTTTAAATACTTCAAAAACCTTTAAAATATTGGTTTTAGTACCGATTTCAAAGTGGTTAATGTAATCGAAATCGTAAAAAACCTGTAAAGCTTTTTTTATTAATTTTTTTGTTATCGGTTTCAGTACCTGTTCGACACCAGTTAAAGAGATACTTAGACTTGATTTTGTGACCCTGTCGGGGAAATGTCATCAAACAGTTTTAAATATTGATCCGAAAAGTGAAGTGATCTTGATTTCGATGGCTAAGAATTGGTTAAAACTTTTTCGCTGGGGACTTGGCCCCAAGTGTCTATTTCCCAAACCCCAAGTACTGGTACTTCTCTCTACATGATTATTCTTTTGAGATTGTGAGCACCACATTCTTATAAGAAATAAAAATATTTCGAAATTTCATCCCTCACATAGGCTTTTCAAAAATTTCCAAAATTTAAAAATATTTCAAAACGAAAATACATACTGTTTCACATTTTATAGCAATTTTTCTGTAATAATTTTGGAAAATTCGCTTACACATACATACGTGTCACCATTTCCATTTGAAAATACTGAGTCTGCAGTTTCGAAAATTAAAGATCAAAATTAACTATTATAATAATTATTAGTATTGAATTAATTTCAGGTTGGCTGCCTTTTTAAAGTGAATTAAGTTGTCTTTTCGAAAGGTCTTTTTTATTGAAATAAAATTAAACGAGTCAAACAACGGAAACTTCGGCGACTAAATTAGGTATACGCTTTTTTATTATCAAAACCTTGAAACTTTTAGAATTGACTTTTCAGTATGACTTCTTAAATCCTCATGTGTTTCTCTAACTTGTTGAAAATTTAAATATTTATTAATTTAAGGATCACTGATTTCTCGTACTTTGAAATAAACAGATAAATCTGAATCTTTGCCTTGCTAAACTAAATCCATTAACATACCAATGCAATCTATCACGAATGAATAATTGTCTTGCTGTTCGTTTAGACACGTTATCATGTTTCGTCTCATCACTCAAGTTGTCTTCAACTTCTAAAGTCCAGCAAGGACTAAATACCCTTTTCTGGATGAGAAGTTCCTATAGGAAGAATGCGCAACATATTTCGTATTTCTTGCACTTTTCTTTTCGAGGAAACATTCTTGACTTTAATGTAGGCAGGGGAATGTCATTCTCATCAATAAATTGCTATCCATGAGAAAAGCTAGAACAGAATTCTCACAGCGACTAAGAATGGATAAAGCGCTTTTTAATGTGATTGATTTTATTAAAGCAGCGATGTCTTCTTCGGTGAATACCATCACTTTACCCGACAGTCGCTGTTCATACTCAGTTTGTACGATATTAATGATATTTGGTTCATAGGTAACTAAAAGCAGTGAAATTCTGACATTTTTTGTTGACAAATTATTTTCACGCTATGAGACGAAATCTAAGAGAATTAATTTTTTTGAAATAATATAATGTTCAGAAAAGGATTGACGTTTTTGGAGGTTATTGAAACTAGTCAAAAAAGATATTTTTAACATTCACCCTGTTCACCTTAGAGCAGTGACAACATAATAATAATTATCGTTAGCTTAAGGTTAATTTATACAGCAATAACATGTGTTTTTGCTGAAAACCTGAACGAGATGGTCTTATTGATTGATGATATGTGTAAAAAGAGAACAAGGAATGAAAAGGAAAATAAAAATTCCGTTCCAGCCGGGAAATTGACATTTTAGTTCGTAAAATTTTGTTGGCATATGTTTTATCTTTTTCCGTATTTTAACATGTTAGCTTATCTACCCCGCTCGCACTATTTCCTTACAATGTTTCAATAATATAAATTAACCTTTAGTTGATCTAATAAGGGTCACAGCTTCAGATGAGGAACTTATCTCATTCTGGAAAAAACGGGCTATTGATAGTAGTGTTTTAATGATTATTCTGTTATCAGTAGATACACCTTGACCAATGTTATATGCCGGTAAGAACTATGAATTATTAATCACCACTTTATCGCTATGATTTTGGAAAAACCAAGGCTTACACACCTTTCAAAAACTGGTATAAGTTATGTATACTCTTTGTAATATATCATGCACGACTCGATGCCAAATTATCACGTGAAAGGTAACATGAATTTGGGCTGACCTAACAAAATTCAAAGCTCTTGATTGGATTCGAAGTAAGGGAATTGACGAATGCACGGAAAAATGTCGGATAAAGCATACACTCTTGTAGCATGCCAGCGTTGATATATATGAATTGGAGATAACATTATTTAGAAGAACACACCAATTCAACAATTCTCTCCCTTTTGATGGTTCTATTCATAGAATTGGTGCATAATAGTGTGCCGTTATTTTAGTATCCTTTCTTTTGAAATCGGAGGACAAAGATCGTAATCCATTACCTTCCTGCAGATGGGTAGACTCTTGTATTTTCTTGAAACTCTGAGCCTGGTTTATTCCATTGTTTTAATTCTCTTGTTTCGATCATCTCATTATGATGGATCCGTCTTTTATACCTTACGATTATATGGTTAATAAATTCATTCGAATTTTTTCCATATAGCTGCAAAACTATTTACAGGTTCCCATTCAACAATGATTTTGAATTGTTAAAAGCAATTTTTGTATCTATGTTGCAAAGCATTTTTGACATGTTAAAATATTTTTTAATCGCTCATTGTTCATACCTGAACAACAATAATTTTTTATATATTTCAATAATTTCAATAATTTCTTAGTTTCTTTCTTACATTCTTCAGATCGTTCATTCATATAATTCGTTCATGTAATTGTATCTTTCTTGCTTTCCTCAGCCAGGGCATTGACTCATAGCATAAGCAAATTTTTTTTGATCAAGCTCGTTTTGCGTAACTGGGTCAGTAATGCTCATAAGAATTTCATGTTGACGTTTATGCTAAGAGTCGATGCACTGACCACAATAATTTCATGTTGACACCCTTTTTTTGAAGCAATCTATTGTAATTAATTGACTAAGCTAATGTTAATTTAAATAATTGTATATAAGAACAAATAAGGCCTTGAATAAACTCAGTTATCAAAAGGCATTCAAAATCTTTTCGATTTAATAACCGCACATTTATAATCAACACACGGTTGATTATACATGGTCCTTCGAGCCGGATCTGAACAAGCGACCTATGGATAGTGCAATTGAATTTAACACTTTTTCAAAAATTTTTAGAGTAATGATTTTAAATGGCCATTATGGGTTTTGGATAATTTCTTATGGACTCCAATCCAGACCAATCAAGTAAAAATCAAGACCACCTTTTTCAAATACAAGAATAAAAAAATCAAAATCAGCGCCCTCTTTAAAAAAATTGACAACTTTTTCAAAATCAAATACAACCAAATAAACTTCAATAACAACCTTGTTAACCTGGAAAAATGAGTTTGAAAAAGTTGTTAATTTTTTTTGAGGAAGTTAACACTGATTTTTATTTATGTGCTCTTGTGTTTTAAAATAGTGATCTTGATTTTGATTTCGTTGGTCTTGATATTGACTTTCGTGATCCCGACGTTTGATTTGGTTGTAGATATTTTTGAAATTGTTACGTTTGAAGTATCAATGCCATATAATTTAACATCTTTGTGATGAAACATTAAAACAAATATTACATTTTAATAAGTATTCAAATGCAATATAATCTATGGAGTAGGGCAGAATAGCTAAGCCGCGAAGGTATCTACTAATAAGAATTCAAATTCGAATTCAAATTAATTTATTTAAGGAAAGTAAACCAAAATGTTACAATCTATTGATCTAAAACCTAAACCTTTTTGTACTAAATAAGATAAGGCGGAAAAGCAATTCAATGGAACATAAGTAAAATTAACTAACTTAGGAGAAAATAAGATAATAGAAGTCAAGAAAACTAAGCTATGGAAACTGTGTACTACAACACTAATCCAAATCAAGCAATAGAACAAAATGAAATAACAGATCGGAACTGGCAGCAGTGAAGCGAATAAGCCAAAATTTTGCAAGTACACCATAGACTTTCCTAATAATAGCTGCAGTATGATCACAACACGCTCTTCAATTTTTTAACTGGTGCCTCATCAATATTATTTATGACTACTCTTGGGAGCACGTTAGTGTAATAGCTAGTTCGAGAAAGGATTAAGTAATTAGATTTCATTGTATTAAGACTAGTATGTGTGAGTTCAAGCCTCATTCAGACAGTACGTTAGTATATAAACTGAACAGTAACGGGCAAAGTATGGACCCTTGCGGAACCCCGGACACGATGCTAAAATTATAGGATAGACAACGTCTCACCTTGAGTTGTTGCGTACGGTTAGACAAGAAACTATGTATTAGTTACCTTAGACACGTAGTTTCTCGGCGGGCTGAGGCGGACATCTGCAAATTTTCTCCCCAGTGGACGTGGGTTCGAATCCTGGACAGGACACGGTGATTTATCCGGGTATCAGCTGTTGAGGCAATTCTACTGACAAAAATAATTGTAAAAGCCACTGGGATCCTGCATCGTCATAATTTCATGCCAAAAATTGTGGCTCACTTGGAACATTTGTGAGGTTAAAATTTCCCAATCCCCTCGCTAAATTTCATTCTGCTTCATTCATTCAGTTCATTCACGAAAATAGTTTTGTAATTAGGGTTTTTTCCTTAAAGGTTAATACGTATAGCATTCAACAGAATTTTATATGAACAATATATTTTAATTTTGAAAAGGCTTTTGTACTGATTAAATTAACTTCAAATTTTAAAAAAAGTATTAACGTACACCAGCCTAGTTAAAGATAAATACATTGAGAGATATATAATACATTTCCTCCATCTTATTCAACGGCGGCATGTGTGAAGCACCACATACCAATATTGTGTAAGTGACCTAATGACATAATGACTTATGTACTTTTAATTAAATTCCATATATATACATACTTTTAGCTGACAACTAGGGTAATAAACAGTTCTAACATACTGAACGATATACATCTCCTACAACATTTTCCGTTTCATATTAATTTTCACAAAGATTGAATTGTTTTTTCCTTAATTAAAAAATCGTAAGGGATTTGTGTTTGCTTTTGGTCTACATGCAAGCAAAGATTAATGGCTCGCTGTAAGCAAATAGCAAGCTTAGAGAGAAATTTTTCCAGATGAAAATGATAAAAGCTTGACTGAATTAAAAAACCAGAATAGAGCTTTTATGAATCGAGGTAAACCTACAGCAAAACAAAAAGACTAAAATAAACTCAGAAAATCACATAAAGGGATGATCGTCTGTCTTGGGTCTTATCTGCTGGGAGAACAAAAAGTTCCGACTATTTGAAAGCCAGTGTGTACAGGATCTCTACACCCTACAATAGTCCACGAAGACCACAAAAAGACTTCTCTGCTAAAAGTAAAGGGGTGAAATTTGCATTAAGTGTTCTGTATAAAGCCGCATACCCATTATCTAGCAGAATTCATAGAGACACATTAAAAATATACGGTACTTGGTACTGTAGGTACTATAGGTACAAGGGTGCATGGTTTCACTTATAATCTAACCACGAAGGTGGGAGCGACGACAGGGCAAAAGTTGAACTTCCCTTTTGTCGCACTAGGAGAGCATGAATGGAAACCGAATTATTTATGACTCCTGCGCAGGGAATTGGGTTAGCCGTTGTTTTCCTTTCAAAGGAAGGTCTATTCATTCGGGAGCTTTAAAGTCTCTAGATGTATAGGTGTGATGCGAGTTACTATGTATCTGGTAGTAAAATGCGGTTGCATATGTTGAAATTAATTTTAAACTCCGAAATTTTATGGCTGTCTAATAAGAATTAGTTTGCAATTGAGATGTTAAAGATTGACTGTCCAGGCACTCTAGTGGAAAAGGTTAAATAATTTTAATGAAGAGTTCAAGAGCAATGTCACTCAACCGCGATCGACATTGATAAAGTGTAATAGCCGCTCTGCTGTGAGAAAAAATTTGTTAATTAAAAACGTGATTTTAATGGTACA